>NNCF01139093.1:0-88051 GCA_002313205.1 Laupala kohalensis
AGGATAGTGCAAGTTATTTAAGGTTTTATAGACGTGTTAAAAGTATTGTGAACTGTATGTGTTTATTTGTTTAGTGTCTTTGAGCTAAAATAAATTGAGAAAAATCGGATTATTGAGAACATATTTGAAACGGTATCTGAAGAATGACAATGACTAGTTTCCAAACGAAATCGTAGTAAAATCGTCGAAATAACATTTATTTATTAATGTGTCGTATGCGTTTTACTGAATGATTTGTTCAGGTACGTATTTGTATTTTATTTATATTGCAAATATGTTAATTATTTCCATTGCCAAAGAGTGTTTTTAATACGTGAGATACTAATAAGGAATATATTATATGCCTAGACATGTTTGATATAACTCGCTTTAAATAACTTTGTAGTATTAATATTGAAATTCGTTTTACTATTTTAAAAATAGCAAAAACGATGATCATTGTAAATTATATTGCTTTTATTTTGTCAGTAAGACATGTACGCAAAAGGCGGAGGTGATTTGTATATATTCTTTGATTCATTTCGAAAGCTTGTTTACGTTCGTAAAGAATAAAGTTTTAGGTAAGAAACAATAATTTTAACCATGTAAAAGAATGTTTGGTTAATTTTATATTTTACAAATGTGTTTTAGGTTGTCCTTGAATCGTATTTATTAATTTTTCCAAAAAAAATCACTATTTCTGAAACACTCACACTACGTCTAGTAATGGACAGCATTATTATCTTCATCGCAAAGACACTTAGTGAAATACAGTAAGTGTATTTTTGTTTATTTATGTAACTTTTAAAACTCTAAATGATAAAAAATTTTAGTTCATCTTTTAACGCACTTCGTGAAAAAGAAATAATATGTTACATCTCGTTTATACGTATCATTGTAAGTTAGTAGTTGTTTTACTCTTTGCATCTTTAACATTATGTGAAAAATTGTTTATATCTTACTAGCGTTAGAAACATGATATTCGGTTTGTCTCATAGCTGTAGAATAACAATAAATGATAAAAATAAAAAAATTGGAGAATATTATTTTTTAAGTAAATTTTTCGGTGAATTAATATTTTACGCGAAGCAAACGAGCACGAGCTTGTAAGTGTGCCATGTAATACAAGCCAAAAACCCCTCCATAACAAAAACAATAGTATGACGGAGAACGGCAGATTCTATCGCATAGGTTGTATTATAAATAGTGAAAGTTATTTAAGGTTTAATAGAAGTGTTAAAAGAATTGTGTGCTTTAATTTTTAAAAAACAGTTTATAATAAACACCATGTGTGTTAAATTGCTTTATGCCTTTGTGCAAATAAAATAAGAAAAATGGATATTTGTGAACATATTTGAAACAGGATCTGAAGAATAACAACAATTAAGTTGGAAACGTAATCCCAGGAAATTTCTATTCGTCGAAATAACATTTATTCATCAATGTGTCGTATGTATTTTTGTGAATGTTTGCTAAGGTACGTATTTGTATTTTATTTATATTGCAAATATACGTTGTCAAAGTGTCTTTGAATTTTTTTGTAGTTTTGATAACGAAAATCGTTTTACGATGTTTAAAAGTGAAATTTCTATGTTCATAATAAATTGTATCGTGTTTTAATATTTTCAATAAGACACGGACAAGCTAATTTATCGATACAGCAAGCCGTGAAAATTCATTGATTCGTTTCAAATGTTTGTTTACGTTTTAAAGTAATTACGTATAGGCAAGAAACAATAATTTATATGATGTAAAATTGTGTTAGGCTAATTTTGTATTTTAGAACAATGTTTTATGATCTACTTTATACGTATTTATAAATGTTTCTAAAAAAAATCACAATTTTTGAATCTCTTACAATACGTCTTACAATGGGCCGTATTTGAATTTCATTTTCATTGCAAAGACATTTAGCAAAATACTGTGAGTATATTTTGCTATAATTGAGCAATTTTTAAGGCTCCTTAAGATTCAAATTTTTTGTTTGTTTGTTCGTTTCTTGTGAAAAAAAATGTGTCTGTCACCTGTCTTTTATACGTATCATTATAAGTTAATTTTTTACTCCAACCAATTTCTGTATGCTTGTGGCGCATTTGTTTACTCCTTGAATATAGTTAGCTATAAGCATTACGACTCAAGGAATAATATATCGATATTCAATAAAATTATGTTGTGTTTATCGAGAATATTTATCGATCTATTCTTTCATTTCGTACATGTGTTTAAGTTTATTTTAGTATTTATTTACCAATTAGCAGGGAATGAATGTAACACATGACTTGAAAATTCGTATTAATATTTTTTGAAAGGACATTGGTTTCCAGACTCGACAAATAAAGGTTTGTACAATTATGCAAGAAAGTGCAAAGCGTGTTTCATAAATTGGTAATAATTAAATCAATGTTACCTAGTGCAGTGGTAATACACAATTTGTAAGCAGTATTTATTTCATGAATACATTGGTAACGTTGGTACACATGAACCAAGAATTTAGAGAAACTTAATTAAGAATGTTTACGACAAACATCTCAGCAGAATACATATTTATAATTGAAAATATTTCATAATAGTAAAAACAAACAAAAAAACAGTTTTGCAGTAAATATTTATTGCTATTATACGGTGCCGCAAAAATCTATTTTCTGCTTTTAGATAGTGTGTCACCGGAGGCACTACGCGTTACATGGACTACGCGGCGAATCATTTAAATCTAGCAATAAGGTTTTTTCATCTGGATGCCCTAGCACGGACGCAGCCCGTTATTTGGGGGTCTGGGAGTGTATCTTCCAGCGAGCAAGGCAAGTCAAATATATAAAATTGTATCCAAGGTTGTTGGGGGATACCTGTGGCACTATTGTTATAATTGCCGGCGGATGGAGGCTCTATTGTCGTTTGTTGCAAGGACTTTCTATGATCTGTCACGAATGTATAATATTATGCTGTCACGCTAGTTTAAAGCACAATTTTGGCCAAGTAACGCTTGAGAAGGACGGATTTGTTTAATGGCCATATTTCGTATACATTGTATGGTTCTAAGGAGTATCTTGGGTGGCGTTTTGAACGGATTGTCGAATGAAACCTGGATATAATAAGTTTTGTATTTTGAGAAGTAAGTGTGTGTAATGGATTAAGAGAAAAACCAAGGTCAATCTGTAGGTTTAAAACTGTTTGTGTTCTGAACTTTTAAGTGTCAGGTCTTTAGAAATTAACGTTAGTAATAAAAAATAAACAGCCATCTAACAAATAGTATGTTTTTCGTCATATTAATAATTTGTCTATGTGTTTATAACTGGTTTGTGTGTCTGTGCAATGGTTACTGATTAAGAGTAAATATTTTTGAATGTCTGTGTTTGGTAAGGAATGTTTATGTGTGAATAACACTAGTTAAATGAATATGGTTTATAAAAGAACCCAATTTGGGGCGAATGACATGTTTTAATGATTATATATTTAAGAGTACACTTTTAAATTGCTGTTGTGTATGTTTAATAAAGATAATTTTTGGAATTATAGAGCACTTGAGAAATATCCAGAGGCTGTTTTGGCTATTGTGTCTTTAGACGGTGGATAGTTACTTAAGCGTTTTCTTATATTATTTCGTTTCTTTTAATTGAAATTGTTTAAAATGTTAACGCGGTATGCGATTTGGAAGTAGAAATAGTGATTGTATTTTGTTTTGAATTTTTCCATAATAGTACGAGAAATATAAATTTAAAATGCTTTCCATTCAAGACCTAACTTTTAAAGGTGTGGGAATTAGAAAGAAATGACACTAGTTTGAAGAATATAAACAAAAAAAATTGATATCCTTTGTGAGGACGTAAAAGATATTAAGCAATCTATAACATTCATACTTTACCAATATCATGCGATAAAAAAACGTAATAAAAGAATTTAAATTTTTTAGGGAAATTGTGAGAATATAATGCAAAGAAGTAAGGGAGTAATTTATGAGGGTAAATGTACTGGAGCAAAGCGACCTATGTATGATTCTTCAAAACAAGTTATAAACATGAGATGAACATAGAAATCTGTAAAATTATTGATCGTAAAGTGCAAAATTAATAAATTTGTATGAATTAAAAGCTAATAAAAACAAATATAAAACAATTGTTAAGTTTAACAATTAAATAATTCGATATAGGGTTCTTGAAAATTCTAAAAGCCAGCAATTGAAGTTGAAAATCAAATAGTCCATTTTTATGAACTGTTATTTCCTTTTATGGGAAAACTATTATGGAAAGTAGAGATTAAATTCAAAGAAAGAAATTATAAATTTATATGGATAAACCAGGTAAAAACTGTTATGAAGAGAACTGTAGACTAACCTCATTTGAATTACGAATGAATAGAATTTAAATAAATATTTAATTTTTTGGGAAAATAATTTTTAAAAATAAAAAAGGATATGGAAGAAATAGAACCAGTTAAAATAGAACATGAAACAAATTTCTTTTGCTTTAAGGCAGTTGAATAGAATATAAAGTAAAATATAGAAAACCGTCATATTACACATTTATAGTGATGGTGTTGAATTTACCAGCTTATTAGCGATGAACTAATAACTAATTTAAATGATGCTGGTCTTGAAAGTTGGGCGCCAAATTACCCCAAAAAATTAGGGCAATTAATTTAAAGAAACTTCTAAGGAAGTTAGTGCCTTTAAAATAAATAAAAACATGAGATCTCCCGGTATTCAAATTTTAATTAATGATTCGAGTAATTTAATGAGATGGAAACACACACAGGGTTCCTCGTGGAAGACGAATTTACAAATAAAAGAACTAAATTGTTTATTCACCAATATTACAAAGCACTTAAAAATATCATGCATTCTTCTTCGCTAAGACGCACATACACTCCCCCAAAATAACACAACACAGCAATATTGGCGATCACTGATACCATACTTGATCTCGCCACTGGTTAAAAATGCTGAAGGCACATCATGTTTAAATTTACACAAAATTGAATGGTTGATCATTTATCATTTAACTTAGGCCCATTTGAACAAAGTTAATGTTTTGTTTAGCGTCTTCTAACTGGGCCAAGGTAATCTTAGATTCAAATCACACGCATTTCTTCTTCGCTGTGCGGGTTAAATGGCTGGATGCATTCCAGCATTTTCGAAGATTTAGCAGACCAGCTGTAGTAGAGTCGAACAGTTCAATGGACCTAGAGCCAACTACCTCGCGTTCCACCCAGCTCGTTCAAACTTCGCAATTCATTTAGTCAAGGTCAGTCCCTCTGCCTCGAAAATCCTTCCTGTCACGATCCGTATCTCAGGAACTCGACCCCCTCAGTTCTGATGAGTTGTTTCCAGGAACGCGCCTCCTCCAATCAGCTTGGACCCCTGGTTTCTTATTTCTCGTTCGGAATATTTGAAGTGTTGAGCGATCATTTACAAATCAGAAACGATGTTCCATAAACAAATTTTCTAATGTTCCAAATTAACAATTGAAGTTCTAAATCTCAATGAATTTCTAAATCTCGGATGAAACTCCGCGCATTACTCAACGTACGTGATGGTAAATATCTGAATCTGAACTGCGTCTGAATTACGTCTCAGGAGCGTAAAAATAAGAAGCGTTTAATCTGCCTCTCCTCTTTAACAGTTCGTTCCTCCCTCGCCCCTGGATTTCGAAGACAGAAGATCTCATAACGAGTGCAAGTTTTCCCCCAGGCCCCGTCGCTTTTTTTCAAAATTAATTATCCAGTCACCATGTTTTCCATGCACCATGTTACTCTCAGACAGTGCGTATTTAATATTAACCTTATCTCGCCTCGTCAACTACGACTCCAAATAGTAATAAACGAGATTATCCTCACGTGGTATTGTCTTAGTTACATCCCACTCCCACATAATGGTGACCCCGATGTGATGTGAGTGTGTTCCGTGATCGCGCCGCTGCGCGTGCTCGTTCGGCCCGCTTCGACAGCGTGTTCGCTCCTCGCGTGAGTCGCACTCCGCGCTCGCTTCCGTTCTTCGAGCAACCCGGGTTGCGTTTTCAATCGACCGCTGAGCCGTGACACGTGTCATCCACCTCGTCCATGAAGCCACTGGCGACAATAGTCGGTGTCGACTCTGCAACGATGCTGCAGATCAACGTGACGGGTGAGTCCTCAGAGACCGAGCAAGCGCCGACCTTTCCAACGGTTCGCGCCATCAGCAAATGCAAGCTGCCTGCGTTCTGGAGGAACGATCCGGTGCTGTGGTTCCTGCAGATAGAGTCGGAGTTCGAGGTGCACCAGGTTTTTGCGGACAGCAGACGTTACAACTTGGTGGTAGCATTTCTTGATCTGGACACAGTCGTGGATGTCGCCGATGTTCTGGGCTCGCCTCCAACAAAAGAACGTTACGACGCATTAAAGAAAGTTATGCTCCAGCGCATGACAGAATCCGCCGACAACTGACTTCACAAGCTTCTTACGAGTTGGAGCTCGGCGACAAGAAATCATCACAGCTTTCTCGGCAGATGCGCTCGCTGGCGGGAGCGCGCGTCGGGGAGGACGTAATCCGCGTCACATACTCGGACTGCTGCTTCCGTCTGCATAGCGCCTTCTAAAAATATTCAAGGCGTCCAACTTGGTTGCCGCAGCAGAAGAAATGTGTGACTGTGGCCCGAGCATCATGGCCATGTCGCACGTCTCTCCTCGGTCAACAAGATTGTCCGCGAGCCGTGCCCCACCGAGCAACGATACAGCACCTATGACAGGGAGTTGCATGCTGCGTTCGCAGCGGGAAAGTTCTTTGGGAGGATCCTGGAAGGCAGACCCTACACCATCCACACCGACCACGGACCGCTCTCTAATGCAACAGACAAGCGCAAGGAGAACGCGTCACCCCGACAACTGAGACAGTTGCACTACATTGCGCAGTTCGATGCGCGCTTCGAATACATGTCTGGGTCCGAGAACGTAGTGGCCGACGCCCTCTCTCGCATCTGTGCCATTGAGATGCCCACAACGCTCGACGCAGCGCACGAAAGGTGGACGACGAGCAGCTGTCGCACGTCCTAGCCAGCCCGCGGTTGGAACTCGTGAAACTAAACTTGGAAGGATACACCGTCGACTGCGCTTTTGCAGGCAACGTGGTCAAGCCGTACCTCCCCGTGATTCTACGCAGAATCGCCTTCAGAATGACTATTAGAATAGTTCCCATTGAACAAGAGAGATTGAGAGGATAAGGGAACTTTACAATGCCCCTACAGTACTGAAAAATTCGGATTTCGGTGAATTCAATAATAAAGGCCTCAGCGCGTCTCGGCTACATGATAGAGAGGTACCTATCAATTCGTAGAGACGGCTCCTGACCCGACCTTGTCCACGCTTCTCCATCCATTAAAACCAATTCAAAACCCAACATATTGCACATAATATTAAAGCTAAAATGTTGCTCTACACGTTGTGTTCTAAGCGAATTAGACTACGATTCACAGTATATGGGCACTTGAAGGAAAACAAAAAACGTTGAAATCACATTTTTGGACCGTAAATGCTATTTTACTGAAAATACTTACTAGACATTCAACGACTTACCAAAAATACTTACTAGACGTAAATTAAAAGACTTTGAAAAATAAAACAAAATTTATGGCTGTAGCATAATTTATAATGAAGATCCAACTTTTATAACCTAAACCTCAAATTTCAGACTTTTCCGTCAAATCTTTCCACATTGCGAAACTCGGATTGATGGGGAACTTTCAGGATTAATTACTCTTAGCATTTGCAAAAAAATTGCAAAAGAGAAACTTTTGTTTCGAATTTTTGTGTTTACCCTATTTTGATTCAATTATTAATGACAGTCCATTTGAAAGGTATTGTCTATTTTCGATCCAACGGGAATCGCTGAGGGTCACTTTCGTTACCAAGGTCGTTCACATTAGTTATAGCTGATTTCATTACTTCGTAATGTCTAACTTGTAAAAAATACATATTTTATATCTTACGTGTCAAGATTTCGGTCATTTGTGTGAAAGCAGAAAATATGTTGTTAAATTATGCAATTATCTATTTGTGTATTACAATACAGAATGAAAGTTTTGTCATTAGCTGTTTCTGAATTCAGGGCTTCTAAATCTTGTGTAATTTTTGACATTAGCTAATACATAGACACGGCTACGAAATTACCATGAGGCATACCTTGAGCAAAATTAATGTTTTGAAATTATTTCACAACGTTTTTCATTTTTTCAGCACGTTATTTGAATACCGTTGCAATGATCGATTTATGATATAGTTGCTACTTCTATTTCCTTCTTCAACTCGACGTTCATAGTTTACAAATGAAGATATTTACAGATCATGATGAGTTTTAGCATAGTTTTAATTAGTAGTTTGGAAGATTTAACATTTCAGCACACTCCTAAGATAACAATGAAAATAGTTCGGTACACGTTATAAGATTAATAGAATACCAATAATCTTGTATTTAATTAAATACAAAAAATTATTTCAGAAGTACGCATTATTATCAAATTAAAGGTATTAAAATAACACTAAATTTTAGACTTATTTCAAAACACCGCCCCTAGAGAAGAGTCTAGAGAACCTATATTAAAAAAATACGGAGTTCTTAAAATCGACACCTCCTGATGGTCATAAAGTCAGGCAAGGGATAAAAAAATTTTGGTACTAGACACTTTGTACCTGTCGTTATGGCTAGACGCTTACCCACATGTTAAACGACCGGTCAGCCAAATGGATTTCGTGAGTCACGTACTGGAAAGTTATTTAAAGTGCTACTTATTAAGCATTTTTATTCCTTTTGTCTGATAATTTTTGGATTCCACACAAAATTCCAATAAAAACGAACCCAAAAACGATGTTTTTGTGACATAACTGAGTTTTAAGATTCTGTTTTTACTTATTTACATAGTATATAGAAAGTATAGTAATCGTGAAAAACAACATTGTCAAAGTTAGTAGATGAAAATAAAAACCGTGTTATGTTATCAGATGAGGAAAGTGCAAAATTAAAACTGGACATCAAAAGTACAAAAATGAAACTGAGTACACATGTATTGACTCTTTGTTGCATATTTACAATAATTGAAGTGAATGAAGGTTTTATAAAAACATGTCGTTAGAACTTTCATCGACGTGCATATAATATCATGTGAATCTGATAAAATTCCAGGGTCATATAGCAGCTCTAATTCTTTAACAGACATGTTGGATCAATTCTCAGAAGAACAGATCCCACCCTCAGGAGAACATAGTAAGCCAGCTTTTCTACAGTCGCATGCTTTTCCACATCCCTTCCTGTATCAAAGCACAGAAAAGCACTTTCAGAAATATTCTGAGGAGCAGGCGGTAAAGACATTTTGACGGACATTAGTATATTATGGCTATTGAAATCCCAACCCCCGTCTGTCGGGTTCAAATAATATCCTAGCCACTTTTGAGTTTGTAAATACGTCCTCAAAATATGGAATTTTGTTGCATCCTCAGTCGTAAGGGTAGTACTCAGGGTAGAGGTTACAACTTCACAGTTTCTTTATAGACCGCCTTTGCAAAAGTTGTATATCTTAGCTCATTAACGGTATTAATACCCTTTGGAGCCCTGTAAATTGACAATGAACATGTCATACATTATTAATAATTTCATCTCTAGGAACCTAGTACTTTGAAAATTTCAACCACCTGTTTTAATCTCATGTCTTTTGCGCTCATTTTGTCCAAATATTCAAACATAGCATTTTTCCCTTTGCTGAAAAAAACCGAGGTTGTATCTCCCCCTCAGACACAATGCAGAAAAAGAATATTGCCTCTTAAGGAAGGATAAGTATCTAAACATTGTGACGAATACCAAGTTTGAGGAGATTCTCTGACGCTTCTTCAGAAAATAACATTTGTGGTGTCTTGGAGTTAAGCCAACTATTAGAAACTGAATGTCTGTATCTTCTGAGATTACAACCGGAGTTTTTCCGACTTGTTTGAGGGCTGTACGGACAATTAAATAGCCAGCATCGTTTGCAGCCTCTTCTACTAATATATTACACTTTCTCATAGTCTCAGAAAGTTACTGAATAAACCTGCTCTTATTATTTTGGTTGGATAAAAACTTGTCCTTCGTAGTGGTCAAAGACATTTCACCATCAACAAATACATCACCGCACATTTTGATCTAATGACGTTGTCGCTCTAAACTCTTGATACTATTTGTGTGGTTATAGCCACCAAACACCACTATAACGTCTGCACCAAAATGTTCTCTTATATAGAGAAAGAAAGAATTGAAAATAGCATTAAAACTCTCACTACTATTCCGAGGAACTTTGTGGAGTAGCATGCCACCTTCAATTACATATACACTATATTTGGGGTTCAGTGCCACTTCTTCTATTTTAAGTAATTTTACAAGATTACATATTTTGTTCTTCTTAAACATCCCGTCATTGAATAAAGACGTGGGATACGGCGCTAGTTCGTAACACATGTATTCTTTTAATTGCTCATTACTTTCCTTGGTGACACAAATTATTTAGAATAATTTAGTAGGATCTACGGGGACCATATCATCTTCTATTCTGATCGCACTGGTAGCCGATGCCAAAGGTAAAACTTTACTTTTCCTGCTCAATTTCATTTTGGTAAAAGTTCCGTCATTTCAGTTCTTTTGGAAAAATTCTTTTCCGATTCGAAGAGCTTCATAACAGTTAATAGCTTTCTCTCCAACCACGTCCGAACCTAAGGATTTTACCTTTTATTCAAACTAAAAGGGTTCGTGTGATTTAAACCATTCATAAATCTTCTTTAAGTCCTCATTATACCGAAAGATTCGCGAATCCCTCGCATCGAGGACATCCTGCAGTTACAAAAGGCCTCAGCTTGTTTGCATATTTCATTTGTGAATGGCATAGTAATTATCCATCTATTTTGGACACTATCATCGAACCCACGAGATGTAAGTTCCCCTCCGACTTTCATAATAACCATCAGGTCCTGTTCGATGGTCATATTTGAAATTTTTTTCGAAATGACCGATTGTACAATATCCTTTTTCTATAAATTGATTGTAGTTCTCAATCTCAGCAGTCTCTGAATGACACAGTATCTAGTGAAGCTAGTTTTTCATCCATTTTACAAATGTAGGCCGTTATTTTTTGTACATACTCGTATAAGCGAGCAGACTTGGCATAATGTAGATGTCTCGAGGCATAAAAAATGGGATCATTTGTAAAATAAATTGAAGTTGAAAACTAAAATATCCCATTTGCTCGGATCTGATAAAACGTTTTCCTACTGACACCATTTTTTTTAAATTGAACCCACAATTTGACCGTTTTACCTTGACTTTCTATTTCTTGCATTTTCCCTATTTTTTGACAGTTTCCGAAGTTTAGGTTCAAATTCAACCTTACCATGAGATGTAGGGTTTGCAGTAAAATCTCTCAAAAGTTTAACTATCTCTTTATTGACATTATAAACTATTTCAACTAATATTTTTTCATTAAAGCAACATATACTAATGTTAATCCTCGCACCACTCTTGCATATGCATGATCTTTCAACATTTGACCAATGGATGAATAAGCGTAACATGTCTGCACATCTTTTAAGTATCCATGATGTTAGCCAATGCATCCCAAATACGACATGAGAAGGTGAAAAGCATCCAAACGAACAATTATGTTTTTAACCTTCTGATTATGTGTTGTTTTAACTATAACTGTAGCTTTCTGGAATAATGGTTGATCGAATGTTACAAGAACTGTTTTTACGTTCATTCTTTTTGCCTCATTTGATGTGTAATCTAAGGTAATATATTGTATGGTTATATAAGGATGCGTAATATATTGTAGTTCAATCTGATGGAGATGCATTGATAAATGGTAACCATAAAACTATACTCTGAGTGTATGGATTATCTTTGTTAATAAACGTATAAATCCATTCCAACCAGGTAGGAGTGGCTATTTATGCTTGGCGAAAAGGTAAAGTACTTCAGAATTACTGAAATTGTTGAATTCAACATCTTTGATAGGAAAAGACTTTCTGGTATTATCGACGTATCAGAATTGACATTTTCATAGAAGAGGAATGGAATTGTTTGAATACTGCTGACATCTTTCACTGTGATTCTTTTTCGCACTCTCTTAACGGGCTGGGTTTTGCAACATGACTTCCTGGAGTCATTACTTAATACCACCCATAAAATGAAAAGTATTCTTCCCATCTAAAGTATTAACATTAAAATTGGCATGATCGAAAATGAACTGCGCAAAGGTTCCTGCTTCTATTTCTATATTAGTATCTGTCATTATAATATCGCCATAAGGGAGGGTCTCTTCATATGAGGAACACACTCCAAATCTCAAAAATATATCTATCACCTGTTTCGAAGCGAGTTTTTGATGTAACATTACTGATGGCCCAATTTTCACCAGGGATACAAATGATTTAGGTTTTAAAGCACAAATCATTGTGTGTTTGAATGTACCGCACACAAGACAGATGGTTTCAAGATTTCATTTTTTGTTGGTTAAAATTAACATATCAATGAAGCCACTGAGGGTTGACGGGATGTTCTCGGAGGTATTGCTGAACATTTTATTGCAAGGTGGGTAATATGTCGTATAGCATGGAAACTGCAACATATCATTCCTTAAAATTTGTAACTGCTGCTCTCAAAATCCTTGCACTCTAGTCCTTAATATCCTTATTCCTATTTTGCCAAGATTTCCTTAGCACAATGTATTGTGCATTCTCAAAAGAAACTAGTGTTAGATCGTCGGTTTTACTGTGGATTTGGACTAAATCTCCGTTGCTTTTTCTGAACGGTTTGAAGATAAGGGGTGTATTCTGCATCTTCTAAAAATTGAAAACCATAAAAAAGATATAAAAATAGTACAATTATACAATATTTAGATACAATGAAACAATGAACAGTACTCACGAACTGACTGAAGAATTTCAGTAAGAGAAAATTGATTCCCATCAGAATTTTCAATGAATGCATGAAGTTTATTCATGTAATCAGTAATAATAGCTGCTTGGGCTGTCTTAACTTCATGATTAGGGGAAAGTTCTCGGTTAAGATAAATGTGGTCATAATGCTTTCCGAAATCTGCATTATACTTCGCGTTCTTGGCAATCAAGTCTACATTGAGTATTCTTCGATGAATAGATTTTCCTCGGAAATCACAACAAATTTGAATTTTTCAAGTAGAGTTCTTTGAAATTTTTCTTCGGTAACATGGTAAATCATCCTACAACTCGGACGTTTGTTTCTACTTTCCTTTCTCTCATCCGTTTCTTCCCCACAAATGGAACAATTTCATTGGAAGTCAAATGGTTCCGTCCTGCGCCTCAAATTCCTTTTTTAGGACTTCAATATGTCGAGAGACTGTGAAGATGTTGAAGCTCCAGAATTTTGTCGAAAGTCTTTAGCAGAAACAACCATTTGATGTTTTGATATATCTATTCCTGCAGTCCTTGTGAATTGTCACAGAATCTAAATACCTCAAAAATTGGATATTGTCATCATTCCTTACCTTGCTCACATTTTTTAGTGTGGTAATACCTCTTCCAACATTGACTATGTGAAACAGAGAGAGCAGCCTTGCATATGAAGCAAATATCTTCCATCTGAAAAGACATAGGGTATACAATGTGAGTGACTCAAGTTACTGGAATTTTTTGAATCAAGTCTATTTCTTTGTATGACTAAAGAGATTGGGAGAAAACCGGAATTTTTCGCATGGTGAACACATTTCCAAGCCATAATGTAGAATTATGTTGACTGGTTGTGTGAAAATTTAATTATTCGAGTCCCCAATTTCGTATTCTGGCTCAACAATGCATGCCATTGGAAAAACTTTTCACTTACTCAAATTATTATAAAGATAGAATGGGGAATAATAATCACTTATTCGGTAAGTATTGTGTAGTAAGATGAGTATGTAATTGAACAATGGTGCTGGACACTTGTGTAATGCTTTTTTCTGCAAAAATACAGTTATACCCCACACATTAACCAAAGTTGTAATGGATTAGGTAAAATAATTCCTTAATCTGGCTTTAAAATGATTGGAGAACCTGTTGAATTTTAATAGTGTGCCAGGTTTATGATACATATTTATCTACAATATATAATAATAAATCGACATATGGTACAACAAAACTTATAAGCTGCTTTCTCCTAACACTCTTTCCTGTTGTTCATCTCCTTATTTTCAGTGCACTATAGCAGGACTGTCTATGGAACAGCTATCGAGTCTTTCACTTCAATAAAATTAACTTTGCAACACTTGTAATTACAACAGATAGCGACGTACTAATGTGTTCTGCTCCGAAATCAAGATGGCAGTATCTCACACTCCAAATCGCAGTCGCGTTTATGCGCGCCGTCCCTCAACTTTCAGATCAATATTTTCGAACCAGGGACATTACGAATATTCTCCCTATATGGAATCCGTAGCTGAGAGCATGACCTTTCAGTTCGTACCAAGAAAAAGTTAAATTAAATGTTTTGTACAGAGTAATGAGGTTTTATTCGAAAAGCCAACTTTTTCATTTTCAACATAGATTGTTTTGAATTTGATAATGTATAATGCCTAACGACTTTCATAATATCGACAACATGTGAAAAAAATTATGTAAGAATACATATCGGAGAGGCTAAAAAATATATAAATTCAAAAGTTTATTACCAATCTATAAAAGAACCACGAGCATTCCCATTGCTGGGATATCAAACTAGCAGTCCAGATAATATAATACACGCTTGGTTTGGTGAAATGATCACACAATCACCTTATAATAGGGAAAAAAGAAAATGAATCCCCGTATATGTGTCTATTAACATCATTTTATTAAACAAACAAAATTCTTTTAGCAAATGAGCACCAAATATACCTGACAGGTCATATTTCAAGGTGGTACATAGTTTACACCGAGTATTTTCCAGGATAAAAACACATTGAGTGCCGGGCAACTCCGAAAATCTGTGAATTAATTATTTAGCGCAGATTCGCGAAACAAATAAGTAAAATTCCCAAAATGTGTACTAAATAAATAAATAAATTGTCAAGAAAAGAGTACAATCTGCGTATGACCACATGGAGGACAATAAACTAATTTACTCTCCAGAAGCAAGCAAGGGACCATCCCATCAATTCCGATCAAGGACCCTAAGGCAGAGGTGGATTTAAAAAATTCAGCAAAAATTCCTAGATAAGATGAAAAGTTAGCTGCGAGTTATAATACTAATAGAATGTAATATGTTTGTAATTTAACGCAAAAAATTTACATGTACAAATTATTATCGAACTATAGATTATTCTGAGTATAGTGTTTAAAAATCATAAC
This sequence comes from Laupala kohalensis, assembly GCA_002313205.1. Taxonomy (NCBI): domain Eukaryota; kingdom Metazoa; phylum Arthropoda; class Insecta; order Orthoptera; family Trigonidiidae; genus Laupala; species Laupala kohalensis. Next base: position 15,298 of record NNCF01139093.1, read on the forward strand.
GCTAAAATCACTATTTATTGTTACAATAAACACGCCCCTAGACAAAGCCTAGAGAACCTATGTAAGAAATCCGCCTCTACCCGAAGGAAAACCGGAGAAAATTCCGGGCAATGATGGGGCTACAGAATTAATGTACACAACCGTGCCAAAGTTGAGTACACATAAAACTAAGTACACATTAAACTAAATTAATATGATGATATGATAAATATGAATACGAATATCGTTTATGATAAAAACCATATGAATTCTGAAGCAAAATTTCCCGTTCTTTTGATTGGCATTATCAGAGTTGCGAAAAAATAACCCTTCGTAGAGAAAAATGCATTTAAATGTTTACGAGTTGATTTCAACCCCATTGCTGTCACCATCCAACAAGTTCTTTTGGTTTTTAGATTATGGGTGCAAAAAACTACTCCCATGCTAAAATGTACCTGCCCCCATATAGATTCCAGGTAAAAACCTCTGACAACAGTACTAATAATACAGCATTAGTTATTGTCGAAGTAATTTATCTTCAGTTGTCGTCCTAAATAAATATTTCTCTCAATTTAGTTGTAAGTTTGTCTGTTTATTTATTTATTTAACTAATGTCTCATTTGCAATTTCCGTAGTAATAAATTTATTATTATAGTAATATCTTACATTCTGTTCTAGTTGTCAGATTTTGTATGTACTCATTTGCTTTTGTCGTTAAGTAGCTAGCAAACTTACAACAATGGACACTATCGTATTTCTCAACGCATTCAAAATTGATCATTACAAGGTGTACAATGACATGGTATTATATTGACACATGGGTCAGTGCGGTGGAAGAGGTGAGTTGTTTGCCTGAGGTCTACTGTGATATCCCGAGACCGAAACAGAGCCCGATATCACCCTCACTCTGTAATCTCACTAGTCCAGGTGTCTTAGTTGCCAGACAGTGCTAGTTGTCCTGGACCCCCAACCCATACAAAACGGGCTACAAAAGGGGAGTCGGAGATTGCCGACACAACGGCCCTCTCCTGAACCAGTAGGCGCACAGTTGGACGGGGAGACGTCTAATTGTCGCCTCACTACAGCTATATGCACTAGTAGCAAAGCAGCAATCCTGCTCACTGATCGGAATCCGGAGCTTCCTACCCGTGAGCAAGGGTAGGGAAACCACTACCACGCAGAGGTCAAGCCAATTAAGGGGCGCCAGACAAGTGAAGAGTCACCCCCCGGAGCGCTATCGCCCCTACTCCGACTACTCGGTTTAAGGTACTTAGTGACACCCGATATCACATTCGGATCTCTATCACTTCGTGATCAACCCCAGCCTCCGAACCTTTGCTCGGGTGGATGGTCCGAGATTGTGTACGGGTTGCGCTGGGCTTCTCTTTTGATCAGGGCACGCCACAAGGACGATCCGTCACACATAGAGCCATGCCGATGGCAAGCCCTCTCCCCATGTTACTGAATCCTCGTGCGTTTGATGAGTAACGGTTCGAGGTGCACAACGTTTGCCTCTTCTGCCTATTTAAAACATCCGTCCCTTTTGCCCAGCGGTATTTAGGATCTGAGCAGGATACGTGTCCCGTTCACAGTACATTCAAGGCGGGGGAACACAGTGCACTCCACTATTAGAAAGGTTTCCCTCAACGGCGGGTCAGTCGAGGCTCTATACGGAGTTCTATGCTCAATGATAGACAAGTTTCCCCAACGAGTAGCGGCCGATATCCGTGCCGGACCATCTCCCCCCTTTCCACAGACAGATCCATTGCCCGTTGGTGGGCGGGATGGGGTGCGGGTCCCGAGGGGTACTGCATCCGATCGGGGGTGATCCGGTTGGATTGGGGGGAGAGGTCAAAAGAACACGATCGGCAGTTGAACTAATCAGGGATTCTCGCCATTCTTCCAACTGCTATCACCCGGTTCGACCAAATACACACTCACCATCCCAACTTTTCACTCAAAATAGATTTAGTGTGTTAGATGACATGTCCCTGTTTCCTCCCTTAACTAACTCTTCTCGTTTCATCCCCTCCCTTTCAATACCTGTTCACAAATCACGCACTGGTGAGCACAGCCGCCCAAAACCACGTAAGGTAGTGCTACCCAGAGATGAAGTCAACACTTCCATGCAGAAATCAAACCTTCACACAGTCGCTACATGTTCTCCATTTTGCGTGGTTTGCTCCCCAACCATTTTTTAGTCTCCGATGTCTTCAAGTCAAAAGCTCGTTTGACTGAAGTTATTCGAGAATTGAACAACTACACTAAGACAGAGCGGGACACTGATCATCATATGGGGGCAGAATGATATTAACCTTAGAGGTGATTTCAACGGTTCTGAGCATGTACAAGAACTAAAAACGGCCTCTCAGCATAGAAACATAGTTCTCTCTAGCCTGCCTTCACGCTTCAACGTTCCACGAATAAACCATGAAATTACCCTGGCAAACATCTCCCTAAAAACACCTGGAAGACACAAAAATAAAATTTTTTAACATTTGCAACTATACCTGTCTGCCAAGAACTTCACCCCGCACGGTTTTCACCTGATACCGTCCGGGATACATCACTTCGGTACGTTCCTAGCTTCACTTGTGACAGTAGGAGAGATGTGCCGGTTCTGATACAGATAAGATAAGAGAAAAAGGGGTGGTGCGCGATAAGAATTTTCTCATGTTCCAGTTCCGGTTCAGTTCACCCATAAGAATAACACGTGCTGGTTCTGGCACAGAGAAGAGAAATCAAGGGGTGGGGGTACAGCAAGAAGTGTCACATGTGCCGGTTCTAGCACCTATAAGATGAACACATGTGTTTGTTCCGGCACAGCGAAGATCGAGGTCAAGGTCCGGTCACAAAACCGTTGTGCGGTTTTAGCACAGATACGAATAACATATGTGTCTTCTCTAGCACAGCGGGGTCAAGGTTCGACCGCAAACTAGTTTGTCAGTTCCAAAACAACAGACAGATGGCATACCCTAGTTTCGCAGGAAAACATGTGTACCGGTTCGAGCATAGGGGAGTCGAGAGGTCAATCCCAACTGTTGCGCAACTGACTTGTGTATTGCTCGATCACCGTTGCGTCCTGAAGGGGGCAAGTGAATAAGTGAGTCAGGTCCCTCCAGCATCGCGGGAGATGGTGGGTGGAAGTAAAAGGGGTTGTCAACATGGAAGAAAAATTAAAAAAATGATACAGATTGCATTATTTCATGACGATACAGATCTACAAAAACATAATTCTGTTCCACTCAAACGTAACGCGAAAGCGTTACCCTTTCAATATCTACGATTGCCATACATAATTCGCAACGTTCATGATTGATATGAATGTTGATGATGACATCTTTCACAAGCAAGAGTCGGTTTTGGAGCTAGTTATCTGACAGAGCTATTAGTCTTTCAAGCGATGAGAGTATGGTTAGCAAATCATCTGAAGAGAACTGAAGAATCTTATCAACCACATCAGGATCGTGAATAAAACGTACAAAACACGCAAATAATCGCATTTGATAGATTTTGAAGCCAGCAAGTGCAAGCAAAAGTCACTTCGAATTCTGTCGTCCTCTCCTCATCAGAATCACTCAATGTGTCATGAAAATTTGCCTTCTAACAAAGCCTCATCAGAATCATTGTGTATGGATTCGCAAAATACATCCAATGTTCGACATGACAGACATGACCGATGATGTGATGGGGCAATCCTGTTAAGTGTCTCCGCCACGTATGTATTGTGTATCGCACATACGTCTATCTTGCTTCTTTGCATATGTTCTAGCATTTCATTTGTTCTCACTTTATTTTTTATAATTAATTGTAATTCATTAATAACCACCATTAAGCGTTTGTTCTCGCAAAATTTCCCTCATTCGCGCATTTTCTTCACAAGTTGTGTCTTTTGTGGGTGTCCGCTCTCCTTCCCTTTTTGGTCGCAGTTCACACATTTCGACGGCCTTTCTTTCTCCGTACATATTTCAGAGCAGTGCCCCATCCTTTGCAGTTTCCCTCTTTACTCTCACAATTTTTAACCATATGGCCATTACGTTGACATTCATAGCACATTTACCAGTTCCATATAATCATCCACCCTGTATCATGTGAAGCAAAATTTTTATTTTACCTCCGTTGCTGCGCTATTCGCGTATGTACTTCTATTATGAAGTTACCTAGAATACTTTCTTTTCGCCCAAATCGCTCCTATACCTTAACACCTACGATCTCGCCTGACCCTTTTTGTAGATCCTCTTTTATGTGTTGTATAAACCGATCTTACGATTCCTGTTTACTTAATTCATAGAATGTTTTCCGCCCAGCAATTTCCGTGTCTCATCAACATTTTTGTAATCACTCCCTTCTAGCATCCCCCGTATTATCACTACCCCGACCTGTGCCCTCGGTAGACATAATAACTAACTTTCTCGCCTCGTTGACCAACTATTCATAACACACTTCTTTCTGTTCTTCTCTCGTAATTTTTCCTTTACATCTTTTACTTTTGAGTTCGATTCCTGTCTCCTTGCCATTTTAACCTGACTGAAAGTCATCACATATCTTCTCTAAGTGAAGATACACCGAAGAAGTATGACCGAAACCAACCTATACTAGTAGAAACAAGTAAAAACCTGTTTTTTGGGTTTCCCTCAATTGCACGTTTTCTTCTATGTGCGTTTAAATACGCACATCGCATTGTGTGCTGCCTAGTTCACGTATCTCCTGCATGGTGATGTGTCACAGATCTTCCTGGGGAAAGGTCTGGGTGGAAATGGCGTACGAGTGTGAAAGGCGAAAGGTGGTAGTAGTCAACACCTGTAATCAAAGCAGGATCACTCCCGGATACGATTCCCGGCTCGTCATTTTTAGCTGACCGAAAGTTATCACATATCTTCTTCACATGTTGTTACACGAAAGAAATATATGCATTATCCTGTTTCTTGTTTCACAATTTCCAATTACGTACAAACTTAACTCATCTCTTCCTTATTCTCCTTCCTTGGTTCTTGAAGTCTTTCGTTAAAACGTACCCACTTCTCTCGTTATTCCTGCCCTGATTCTCTTTCGTCCTGGTTTCCAATGTATCTACTATACTTTTCAAATACTCCCTACTTCTTCCCTCGTCATTCTTCCCACAACTCCCAAACTTCTTCAGCTCTTCTATCATCCTTCCCTGTATCCCAGTACACCATTTATCTACTACATCTATAATTCTTTCCTCTACCCCAGACGCATCCATTTCTCCCATTTGTTGTATCAAGTTTTTCGCTGTCCTGTCTAAGGTATCTGTCAATTTTCTCACACCTATTAAGGGTACCTTTCTCTAAAATTCTTCATTCTTTTCCCTTTATTTTTTCAACATGTCATAACGCCTCTTCCCCATTTCGTATTTTATCCTGCAACTCTCTTCATATTCTTCTAAATTTTTACTATTGAAAATGTCCTTTAGCGTGTCATAATTTTTATAAAGTCGTTGTTCTTCCAACATCATCTTTTCTTCTTTTCCTATCTTGTTTCAGTCCTCCTCCTTGTACACACTGTTTCTCCTTCATTTCCTTCGCACACAAAACATGCTACTCCTCCCCGATGAGTGCACATCGTCTTCCCACCCCTCAACTATCTGCTTCCAAATATCTTCGCCTTTCTCTACTACCGCTTTATCCCCTGGAATTACAATTCTCTTATGTTTTTCCTCATACACAAGTAGTCTATTTTATAAAAAGAATTTGGCTTGATGTACACCCTTACGCAGTTTCTTTATTAGGTCGTATGTGGTCCGTTACGAATATGTTTGTTTTTCGCATTCTCTTTTTCCTCGCGCGTGGTCAGTCTTAACACTTTTTCTTCTCTCTTGTATTACTCAATGTACCCTGCAATATCGAACTGTCTATTCCTCACCGGTCTCGACTTATAGCATTTTCTTTCAAAATGAACGTTTCCCTTCCCGTTTCTTTTCGACCTTATTTTCTTTTTATGTGCCCAGTTTTTATTAATTCTCACAAGGGTCGTTCCTTTTATGTCCCTCTACCTTGGATGTTCAAAGACACCTAGAGACCGCGGATTTCTCCTACATACTGTACGTTTCTCATCGCCTCTACACTGTAAGATTCATTGGGTCATTAATTAGTTTATACGACCTTTCCATAACGAAGTACATAAATACACATATATTTGCTCATTTTAAAACCACGACTGATCCTAAAGCAGTTTTTCTTTACAAAGTTGCAACTAGAAGTAATATTCTAGTCTCATTTCACTTTCGCGGACCTCCAATATCTTGTTTCCGTATTATTAGTTTTTTATGTATCTTTTTGATATCAACATTACGTTTCATTTTTGGCACAGTTATGTCCTCTCTCTCACTCTCTCAAATTTCTGGCAGGGATTCTCAATTTTGGATACTCATCTTAAAATACTCTCTTCTTAATAATTTTATACTCCATTCACACGTCGAAAGTCCAGATTTCCGATTTCTATGCACCTCAGAACACATTACTATACACACATCAACCTCATACCTGAGTTTGTAAAAATAGCGTGAAACGACCAATATTAGGATCAAAACCACAATTCTCGGAGAATTTGTGAGGAATAATCATTCTCCTGATGCCGCTATGAAACTATTTACATCATTAGAAGGTCACGACACCCCTAAAGGTAAATGTCGGGAAGAGCGCGTTACAAAACATTATTGAAATGGACGATATTAGTGTCAAATAGTCGTTGTGATTAATTGACAGTCGTTGTGATTAATAGAGATATTTTCAATGTGTTGTGAGTGATGCGCCACTATCGTGAGAGGAAAGAGTCGTAGAAATCCGATGGGAGGGATGGGAAGGGAGTAACATGTTAAAATCTTTTATCGCGATTCGTGTATAATATTTATAATTGAACCTTAATGAAAAAATATTTCCGATTCTAAGTTAGTGCAAACATTTTTTAAATATCGGGACCTTTCTGATGAACAGTGACGTGCCATTTAAGTGCGCGTTCTGCTCCTATGGGGTTTTAATACCCCAAACTGTAAAGGGGCTGAAGTTGTGTGCTAGGCTAAGAGCTGACATTTCAATTGATGTTTCTCTCACGGGTAATGTTGCTTGCTCAAGGGTGGTTTCATCCAAAGATTTATTTTCTTCTTGCTCTTGGAGATGAAACTCAAAATGTTGTGTACAATTAAGCTTAGTATTAAATTTGTATTTTTATGAGTTTGTAAAATTAGGATGCTAAATGTATGTTTAAAAAAAATGGTAAGTAAATTATTTTGATTGTATAACATAAATAAATTTTATTCTTCCCTTAATAAAACAAAATATGCAAAAAACACCTATAAAACGCCCGATAATCAGTTGGGATATACATTTCATGTTGATTGATGCTTGAATTCATTCTAGAATACCTTCCAGTTATTGTTGAAAAACTTTTTCTTAGACACATTAGTAAAACTAAGAGATTGAGGATACACGCTACCGCTATCAAACAACCAACATTATTGTATAACATTCTCATTGGATATAAGTGGGAATCTGAGGAAGAATAAATTTGAAGACATATTACAAAATCTTCGTGAGCGAACCAGCGGGTACACAGTAAGTATTTTTCATACACATTTGGACGCATGTTGTTGGCGTCATCATTTTTATTGTAACTGTGACATTATGCTTTGTCGGGTGTACGTGTATTAACTACTGGTAATTTTTGAGTTAACGGTTGTAATTTTTTGTTGTAACTTAATTTCTGAATAGTTAAAACAATAAAATTCTATTAAAATTGATTCATAATCAGTATGCCATTCCATACAAAAGGTCGAAAATTAAGAAATTGGTCGCTTGCCAATTTATAAAAATTACATATTTTCCCTGTTCCTTTCCTTATCATTAGAGTTTTGAAAACTGATTATTAAAAAAAATGACCTCAAGTCATTTATGTGTGGGGTAATTTTTTGTCCTCCCACGCCACTAACTAGAGCAAAAATGATTTTGGGAAAATGTAGGAATATTTCTATTCGTAGCATTTCTATTAACAACTCGATAATTCTTTTAAAAAATTTCAGGGGAACAGAAGACTTCCAAGAAACGATTCAAGAACTGAACACCGAAATTTCATCAATTGACAGATTAAGTAAGTAAGTATTTGAGTTTATGATGTAGAACACTAGAGCTCTTGCCCTACGTATCAAGCGAGGCAATTCATAGATGAATTCGAACAAAAAGGCATTAATAACCAAACAATTTATCAAAAAAGTAATTAATATAATTATTATTGTGAAACTTTTTAATGTATGTATAACTTTCATATATCTGTGGTCTGTTATTAATAACTCTCCACTTTGAATGACCGCTCATTTCAGCACATGGATGTCTCTTTCAGTAATAACGTTAATGTCTTAAATAAGACATTTAAAATATTTTTTTACGTGTAAAATGTAAAACTATCGTTTTTTGACTGAGATAACTTCATTCTGAGCATAAAATAATACCGAAATCACAAAATCAAAATCATGTATGCGCGATGTATGAGAAATCATTTTTCCTATTTTCTTCATTTGTGTTTTTCTTCACATTTGAGATGTTGTAACTTTTGTACTAGCTCAATACACAACAATGTGTTCTAATTTTCATAAACCTCATACAAAATACTGCAAGTTGTGCCATTTTCAGAATTTTATCGTCAGTCCTATCGGAGATAAAATTTGACAAAATTTGAAAGAAAACCCACTTTTGGAAAATTCATAAAAGAACGTCGATAATTATTAATGCAATTCTACTAATATGTATCAACACCCACAATAAATATAAAGCTATATATACCGCTCATTTTTTCACAATAAATTCGTAAAAAGTGAAATTTCCTCAATTTTGATATCGAAAATGCTAAGAAATGCGAAAACATGCGTGAGAGGACAAAAATGGCTGCCAGTCGTAAACGGTTTGAAATTATTTTTTAAAAAATCAGTTTGAACACTCTAATGATAATGAAAGGAATAGGGAAAATATTAATTAAAAAATGGTCGTGCTACCACCTGTGGTGCGTTTCGTATGAATTGATCAAACTCTAAACAAAATTAAAAGAATGCAGGGCGACCTAACTAGTGAAATTTCCGTGCAATTTTGTTTTATGCATATACATTTAGTAAAAATTGATCAAATTTGAAAATTTTGGTGAGTGTTAGTTGAAGAAATAAATTCTCTACAACTGCTGTTCCATAAGTGTTTTCATTTTAAAAAAAACATCGTGTATTTTTGAAAATATTTCAAACTTAGAAATGTTTGATTATTTACAATTTGTGTATTTCATCGAAAGTGCAAAGAAACGCTGCTCTTTGGCTGTCTATTACGAATGTGCCACTGAACTGAATATAATGTTTAAGGTACTAATTTGACGCCAACTTTAATGCTCTTCGGTCCTTGCAATAGTAAAATGTAGGCAATGTACCTCGGATTAGGATTTATTTGTGGAAATTTAAAAAAATTAAACTTAATTTGAGCTAAAAAAAGTTATGTTCACTTCACATGACTGCTTAAACTCAAAATTCTTGTATCATTATCTAAGGGAATTACAATTATTTTCAGCTGTCCACTAATTAGGTTCTAATTAGGAAATCTATTTTTTGGTCTAATATTACTGGCCTAACAGAGGATTGCAATACCAATAAGGCGATCCTTGATGCATTATTGCGAAATCCACGCGAGATCAACTTGTTTACTTTGTAAAATAAAATCCTATTATAAATGAGACCATCTTAATTGGAGGAATAGATGAACCTTAACCCTTTCGACTGGCGAGTTGTCGATGCTTTGAGGCGTTCCACATTGTGTTCGGGAGGGTCACTGTACAACGAGGAGTGGTTGTTCGAATTCTCGAAGAAAGTGGACCACTAGCTTTCTTTCACTTGGCTCCTCTACATGAGGACATTCTCATTGTGGCGTTTCATTCAGTGTCAAATGGTTCAGATTAGATAAGCGTCGTGCAAATAAGCCGTTTGAACAGTTCAATGGATTTTCACTGAGAAATGCATGTTAAACCAATTAATAGCTTCAAACTTATTGTGCATTGCTACATCAAATGCCATTTCTAAACAGTTAGTAATACTCAATTTAAAAAAATCAAGACAATGCATTTTGTCGGAAAATTGGGGGAACTATTGCTTATAAAAACAAATATTTTGTAACACATACTTAAGAGATGGATTTGTTAATACCTAGTACTACAATTTTAATTAGCCATGAACTTAAATCTCAATTATTTTAAAATGATTTTTGGTGCTTAGCCTACCAATGCATAACACTGTCCGTTTTAAAGTTAAGTACTGTCAACTAGAAAATTTTAAATATTATGAAATACAAAAAATTCAAAGCACAAAAGTCTCCGGATAAAAATGATTTCGGATTTTATAATCCTGAGTCATAAAATATTATGAAAAATACAAAAAATAAATCACTGGATGAAACCGTTATCTCTATTATAAAAGTGGCGTCGTCCTCTTTGACTGATTGATCTACTTACTCATTCGTCAGCGCTAAAGTTAGAAACACACAATTCGGACAATGTGTGCCTTTTGTAACGTAACCACCACTGAGAAAGGATTTTTCGAAATTCCAACTCTAAAAGGGTAAAATTAGGTAAACGGTGCCTTTTCGAAATTTTGCTCATATCTCACTAGCTCAATAAGATATCATTTCGGTTTTTGTATGTTAAACTTGTATTTTTAAATATCTGGAAACAGGTATTCGGGTTTCTCTATATTTCATTCTTTAATGGAAGCGAAAGGGGAAAAATATTCATGTTTTTATTGTTAGCGCTAGAGGAATTATAGAGTCCACTTTGAGCTAATGATAGAGCCCACTTTCTTCAATCTCACTTACTATACAGCGTCTCTCTCTAGCCTGAGAAAACTGCAGGTAAAGTCTGTCATTTAGTAAATTACTGCTTTCAATATTTTTGGTGCAATTGGTGATTGATTCAATTTCTTATTTCCATCTATACAGTTCGCGCTCTGATTTCACGAAACTATTTGTTTTGCACTGTACTTAAACATAAACGATTTTGGCCACCTTCATTCAGTCAGATTTTTACCGCATTTTGTCGATTTTCAAAGGGAACGATACATTTTTTTTGGTGGGGGGGGACTTGGCATATACTCTTGATGTGTGTTTGTGGATTCGTTTGTTATTCCTGACAGAATATCTGTTTCCCCTTCACACTCACTATCAAAGACGTCAAGGGTTTCTTTAGTTTCGGAAAACTTGACTACATCATTCCAATGCTTATCAAAAAGGTGTATCAACTTATCACATCTTGCAAAGAATTTTCATGCATTGATTGTACACCATGTCCCCCGAAGTGTGTAATGGCAAGACGCGAAACATTTACTGGATTCCACGTCTGTGAAAAGATGATGACAACGTAATAATGTACAATTTTTATTCTGCGGCAAATAATATTTTAATGCGGAACATGAAATAGAATGCATTTATTTATTTACTTCGCACTATCTAACCAACGCAATAACAAAATGTGACTTCCACTTTTGCCAAAGATATCAGTTTACTTTATGTTTGCAAAAACTTCTTAAATAAATAATATAATTAAACAATTTTTTTTAAATGAAACACGAAATGTTAATCATCAATATAAAGTGTCTGTATTTAATTCTAGCCGCGTTACTTGATGTTTATCAAAATAACTTATTTCAATACAATTCTTACAATTTGTTTAGTGCATGAATGATGAAATACTATTTGAAATATTGTTTTAGTTCTTCATTCACAACCAAACTTCTCTCAATATAAATAATTGTAAGTAGAAATGCAAATATCTAAAAACTGGAGAAGCATAAAAACTCTTAGTGTTTAGGAGAGTGTTAATATATATTAATATGAACTATTAACAAAAGTGTTTGTTTTTATCTTCCTGACTTTTCTTGTATTGCAGTAAAATTCTACCGATACTTAAAATAATTACATAAAACAAAACTTGTTTCGATATTTCAATACCAAAACAAAGAAATAAAAATTTACTATTAAGGTCTCACAAATGTGTGAAAGATCTTAATTATAATGCTACNATGTATAAAAGGTGCTACAGATATTCGTGTTTTCCTTTATTAACAAGTTTCATATCGGTTAAGGATACTGACGAGATATATCGACATGCAATTCAGTTTGTGGTAGCAGTCGGTGACCTTCTATTACGGCTACTGTTTCAGCCGGTAGAGGACAGGGTTGTCTTTCTCCATGATTGTCCAAAGTACGAGAGGAAAGAAGACGCCAAAAATAGGCAAATTTCTCGATTGTTTTTCAGTGCCTTCCAGTGTGTCATCGTCGCTCCTATTTTGACAGGACATATAAATAGTCAATATGCTTCAGTACAAAAAAATTAGGACCACTTTCGACCTGCGCTTGTTGAAAGGTCCTTTGTCAGTCTAGTGTCAAAGCACTCGTCTCGGCGACATCTCCAGCCGACTCATCTTGACTGAGTTCCTCAATCTCATGCGGCCAGCCGACACACCTCGCGAGTCGCGGCATTCCACAGTTCACTACATCCGAACTACTCCCGACCCTCTGGTGTCGTGCCGAATCCGCCACCTGGCTCCTGAACGCCTCAAGATCGTGAAGAGCGAGTTCGACGGTATGCTCCGCTAGGTTTACGGCCCGCCACTCAGACGCACCCTAGTCTTCACCCCTTCACATGGTGCAAAAGAAAGGAAACAGCTTGTGCCCCTGCGGGGATTATCGTGCACTCAACACACGAACGATTCTTGACGCATTCAGACACATTCACTTCTCACACAGACTTCGTGAATGTCATGGACCTCGTAAAGGCGTACACCCATATCCCTGTATACGAAGAAAATATTCAGAAGACGGAAATCACCACTCCTTTTGGCCTCTTCGAACTTCCATAAATGAACTTTGGCCGTCCTAGCGTCGGACAGACGTTCCAGCGTTTTATAGACGAGATCGTGACCAGGCTCGATTTGTATCCCTGGTGTCGACGATATATTGGTGTTCGCACGTGATGCAACCGAGCACCAAACATACATGAAACTCGGTTTCCGCGCCTCCTCGATTACGGAGTTTTAGTTAACGTTTAACAAAATAGTCATTTGTTCCTCATCAGTGGCATTTTTGGGTTACGAGGTCTCAGCGGACGCAACAACAGCTCTTCCAGCCCCTCCCCGGAATTTCCTCCTTATGCTACTGCAACGTTTCCTTGTCATGATAAATTTCTACCACCGCTTTCTCCCATCTGCCGCCCTTTACCAAGCCCCCCTTCACGCTGCTCTCTCCAGCCACCGCGACAAACAGCCCGTGCTGTGGACCCCCTCTCGAGCAAACTTTCGAGGCGTGCAAGGAAAATCTGTCTCAAGCCACCCTCCTTGCTCATCCCCACCTCATCGCCAGAATAGCGCTTTTCACCGATGCTTCTATCATTGAATTTCAGTAACTGCATGTATATAAGAGCAAGGGCATATTGGACGTTTCTCAGTGCTCGCCTCGAACCGTTTCCATTCTTGTACTGTCATTATATTTATATCATGATGGATTATATTGATTTTCTTCTCTAGTCTTATTTTCCATTTCGTCTCCCTCTGTTTTTTCGGGAGGTTTAACATCGGTGCCACGATGCGTCTTTCCATTACCCTATCAACACCAACTGCAGCGCAATATGAACATCATCCAGATAGTCGTTAGTTTTTAGAAGATACGGCAATAATTCGTTAATATAAGAACCGTACTATGTTCCTTCGAGGTCTTCAACCTGGATATATTATTATTATCATTTTTTAAATTTCATTAATACATCTCAGCTTCTGCTGGTATAAATAACGTACGGATACAAATCAAGCACTCTTATTTACTCTTGCTAATGAATTTACGCACTATTCGTGTCGTATTCAAAATAGCTGCCTTCTGGAGAATAATATACACTTCTCTCCTTATACCGAGGATCTTGAGACTCTCATGTATGGCTTTAGGGATCACGCCAGTTGTCGACAACACAATTGGTACAACATATACCTTACTAAGCTTCCACATCTTTTGAATTTCATCACTTAAATCAGCATATTTCCGTTTCTTCTCAGCTATTGTGTTTTGGAGGTTGGGCGTATTAGGTACCGCTATGTCAATGAGATATGCAATTTTCAATTCCTTATCGCGCAGAACAATATCAGGTTTGTTATTGGGGATACATCTATCAGTTTAATTGACCTGTCATAGTATAAAGATACCTTGTTGGAGTCTAACACAGAAGTTACTTCATATTTATAATAAGGCGTTTTATCCTTCAGAAGTTTTGAATTTAACTATATTTCTTGGTGGATAATAGCTACAATTTGATCATGACGATGTAAATACTCTGATTGACACAGGATACTACAAGCGGACATAATATGCTGGATGGTTTCTGCTTTATCATTACATTTCCTGCATCTGTCGTCTTTCACACTAGGGTCCTTAATAATGTGTTTCAGGTAATTCTTGGTGTTAATANTTCAGGTAATTCTTGGTGTTAATAACTTGATGTTATCATTATTGGCCAAAGTATAGCATATGGTCCAAAGAGGGTTCGAAAAAATGATTAATGTCATAATACTACAAATATTATTACGGTTCCGAAAATATAAGCCGTATTCTTCGCTCTTCATATTTACGGTAGTTATAAAGAAATATTGTTCCGCACTATTTTCTTCTCTCCGCCACCGTTTATGTTAGTATGTTAGGGGTATGTTAATTATAATATGGCTCGCGACAGCGAGCCATGAACAATTATAATGAACAATGATGTTAGGTTAGCCATGAACAATGATGTTAGGTTTGTTAGACCCGTCGATTTAGTTTTAAGAAAATATGTTGTATGTGTGAAGATGGAGGCGATGGTGGAGGTAGCAGCACTCGCGGAAGGATATACGAAGAATAAGGTTATTTTTCTACGGCGTTGGACCGTAAGGTAGATTTGGTCCTCATTATTATTATTGTTGTTGTTATCTTCTGGTACTGTTTTCACAACTTGTTGGATTCAGGCGGGTTGCTCGGTATACCAAGCATCCTAACCTCAAGCGATATCACAATTTAAAAACGTTCTGATTACAGATGTTAAGGTTGGCTACTTTTAGTTAAGTTATAAATACGTTTTGGAGAGTTGAATCCATTTGAAGCTAAGATGCAGACTGTGAGGGATGAATCCAGTGGTGGACAGGGCTAAAGGGACTATATAAACACACTCCATTTGTTTTCAAATCTTGATATTTTTGAATTTTCATTTTAAGTAGTTTGTATACAACCTACCTAACCTATAGGTTGTGCGTGTTGGTTACTGAAATATCTATAATTTTCTTGAGTTTTTATATTAGAATAATATCTGGTCTGCTGTGATTATCTTGTCGGTGAGGATTCATTTATCAAAATATATTTTGTACTTGACTTTGATTTTGAAATGGGTTTTCGGAAGTACTTGTAGTGGGGGACCGTGTCTTCTACTAATCCATACTTCCCGCAGAGTTTCTGATGGATAATATTAGCAACCTGATTGAGTATATGGGTATGTTATTATTACTTTTCCTATTATTATTATTATTGTTTAAGCGCTGGAGTATAATTGAAACCCCTCATGGGTAACTTACAAAATTCTTGTAGTATAATATAGAGATAGTTTCTTTGCATTATCACTCGTTTATGTGATCAGAATGCATAAAATATTAAAATTGTCGTAATACCAATACTTTAATTATGTAAATCATAGCACAACCGCTACCTACATTACCAATGGAGTAGGTTTTCTACGATTCTTTTTGTGGGATCGAGAAAAAACATAGGAAGTATTTTTTTGCGCGTTCATTGTGTACACAGTCATTATGAGACTCAATTCGAAAATATAGTTATTATAAAAATAGCTATCAAAGCTGCAAAGCTTCGTTGTCAGGCTTCGAAATAACTTCTGCAAATGTACACATCACACTGTCTGACTCTATATCTAAATTGTAAATCTCATTTTACTTCCTCATATACATAGTATATAGAAAGTATTGTAATCGTGAAAAAATTCGAAAGCGAGATTTTGACGGAAATATCCGTTTTGGCCATCCTTGATTCTGAAAATGTTGTGTTTGGCATAACGTCCGTCTGTCCGTGTGTGCGCAGCGATTCTGAGTAAATGAATGAATCAATTTAATTCGCATTTCGTATTTACGGTAGAATTTACTTGTTTTCGATACACGTGCTCTATTTTTTACTTTAAAAACAAAGGGTACTTCACATGAAGGTCAAAGTACTCCTTTGAATGTTTCTCAAAAACGTCGGCAAACGATTTTGCTTAAATTCTCTGTACGTAAAGTACAATTAGTATGCAATACATCCGCATTAGCGGTATTTTGCTTGAAAGTTTGGTATAGACGCAGGAAATTATTTTCTGTCTGCTACACTTACACGTTAGTTTTCTGTTTCAAAAAGCTTGAATAATATTTAGCAGGGTAAATGGACCAAGCAGACGTAGAATTCACTTCATTCATAGTGATAAAATACATAGGAGGACTGCAAACGCACTGCTGATACGAAAATACATCAATTTCTGTCTACAACGAAATTACATTTACATAATACTTTTACGATATTTAAAGACTCGCTATATAGATATATACAATATTATTTCTAGATATATACATATGTTTTGAAATAATATTGTGGAAATTTATTTTACTTTCAAATTTCAAATAAAAGACAGTATTAAGTTCATCTAGCGAATTTGAGATTGAATAGAGCACTGGAAGACGACCAAAATATAGAGGACCACGCCAGAAATGACTCTTTCACAATAGAATTTTACTCAGCCTATTGTGTAGACGGAAAAACATATATGAGTAATTATGTACAACTTGTTTACTTACCATGTCTGGCTGGGATACTATGTCGCCAGTTACCAGTTTAAGAAAGAGTATTTCACTAAAATGGTTAAATTACATGAAATGCGTAATGGTTTTACCAACAGCGGTGGCCTAGTGGTAGCGTCTTCGCTTCCAAGATTCCGCTGAGCGGTAGAGGTGGGTTCAAACCCTGCTCGTTCGAACTAGGTGAGGTTTTGAACTGGGATTTCCCTCACCTACTCCAGACAAATATTGGTTTCGGCACCATAAGTCACCCCGTCAATCCAACATCTCTCCTTCCCAGTTCTCTCACTCAAGTTCAATGGTTAGATGGAAGAGCAGGTCTCATGGTCTGAACCTCACCGAAAGGCATTAAATAAATAAAATCAATCAGACTGCACTGAACTTTATTCTCGACGGCGCTCGATTGAAGCTAAGATGCAGACTGTGGGGGATGAATCCAGTGGTGGACAGGGCTAAAGGGACTATATAAACACACTCCATTTGTTTTCAAATCTTGATATTTTTGAATTTTCATTTTAAACATCATTCTCCCTAATTGACTTCACTTTTTTACATTGTACCGAGATCCCAAGAATTGAACTAAAGATATTTAGTTTTAGTATAGATAAGAGTTCACGACACAATTAAGTCGTACAATTATCCTGACGTAATACATCTGGTGCCGCTGTTTCGAATACAGATTCCATTATTATGGTTAGGTAATGAATTACACCCTGAAAACTGGGGATGGATATCAAAATGTTAAGTGCTAATTAAAACTATTTCTTTCGTCTGCTCCAGAAATACAACACAAAACCATTTTTTGTAAGAGCACCAAAGGTTGAAATTAGCCCCGGTCGTATGTAATATTGAAATCGAAATTGAATGAAGTAGCGATTTTATTGCAAAAATGTCTTGGGGACATTGATAGAAAAGGTCTATATTAAGTTTCATCAAAAATTGCTCGCACCATACTTTTATTTAAACAAAATAATTGCAAAAGTAGTTTTTTCAATATATTGGACTAAATTGGATGTATAATTATAATTGTGGATTATGCCTTCAGGAGATACCACGTAAGAACTGTACCTCGAAAGTGGTTGGAAGAGGTTTTTGAAGATTTTAATGCAACTTTCAAGCAAGAACTAAAACATCTGGCCCAAGGCAAATGCTATTTTTGTGATGGAATGGAACATTACTTTCTACTTATCAATGTAAATCTGGTTGTACATGTATAAAATTAGGGTATATCTCGGGATGTGTGTATGTGAACAGAAGAAATATACGATTTACAGTAGTTTTACAACATTTAGTTTATTTTCATTCCTGTTTTATAGATCTGAGTTTTTGAGTTGTTTTGCTTTCGAAATTATTTGTTTCTAAATGCATTATAATCGCAAAATTTAAGTTCAATACTATAGGTATTACTACATAAACTAATAACTATATAAAACATTAAATAACAGTATTATTTTAATAAATATTTCTTTTAATTTTCAAATGCATACGCAAATAGTAAATCGGCAACTAAATGTGAAAACAAGTGCGTATGAAGGTTTCGGAGTCTTAGTCCGTGCGTGTATTCTTGCCTTGACAGTGCTAGCGAAGTAGTATTAATCATTTTTAATCACGCTCGCTCACAAATGGTACTTCTTAAGAAAAAATACACAAAAATATTTTTTGTAGAAAATTTTATTGTCTACAAAATCAACAATAACTTTATATACGATGAAACGTACCGTTCGTGAGATTTTTTCCAAGAACCGTTTTTCTGCATCTTTGATCTAGAATAAAATCGTAGCACGAGTGGAATCAATGGGGACTTTTCATATTTCATTTACATTGTTGACCAAAGTGTAAACAAATTTCATCTCTATGGGAATTTAACCGATCTTACCCCGCCTTTATGTCTGACTGGGCAATAAATAATTTATACTAGTAGCATACTGCATTGTAGCCGAAGTTCTATTTGCTATCGCTGAAGTCTCATTTACTATTGAAGTTCAAGGGTTTCGCTGTGCATTCTCCGTTTCCACCACACATTCTCGTCCATCACATCCGCTGACTCTGCCCCTCCAACGGCACGTCGCCACTAGCGCGAGACGGCCAACAAGACATCGATGGTGGCGGACGCGCAATGCTCCTCGGGGTGTAGCGGTACTGTGGTCAACTTCTCGTGTGAACCATCGACTGACACCGATTGCCCCCACCATTCTTCTACCGCCAGCCCGCCATCCCACCGCCGCCATCGCTGACTCCGGCGCGCCACCACTGTCGAAGACGAGTCTAACGGGACTGCCTGCTGACCCAGTAACTGTGGCGGTGATGTCGGTGGTGGCGACTGCAATGCGAGAGGCAACGATCGGGGATGTAATGGAAGACGGAATGGATGATTATTTGAGCGCTACGAAAATAATGCTTCATCACATAAAGATGGCGAAGGTTAATGATAGGGGGAATGGTTCTCAGAAAGTAAATATGAAAGCGAAGAGACGATGCTATGATGAAAGGAACCATTTTTCTTATTACAGTTTTCTGGGATTTTAGATCGTAAGTGGGAAGCGACTATGAAGGAAAGTCCCGATGAATGGCGTTGACGCAAGATATGGCAATGCAGGTGGTAGTGACTGCGCGATATCTCAGACCTTGGCAATGACTGTGGTAACAGCAGTGTCAGCTAGACGGCTTGGAACACTTGTTAGTCAGCATCTGACCGTCGCCGTGCATCCTCCCCGTCGTGGACGACCACCAACAACTGATTACCCGCCCTTACTTCTGCCCATTCACTGCCCCCTCCCGCGGACGCTGCGCGTGCGACCGGCCGGCATGCCGCCGCGTGTATCAGTGTGTGTTGGTGCCTCAGGGGACGACCGCCGCCTCCACTAGAATATAGTGATGGTCGTCGCGACGCACATTCGCCAAGCACGCGCCATGGTCTCTGTGTTGATATTTTGGGTGAGTTTCGTGGGGTAGCGCTGTAAGAGCTCAAAGAAGCCCCTGGGAAGCGTATTACTGAGAATTCCTCAGGTGTTGAGTGGAAGTATTAAGAGTTTTTCTTTACAGTTGTGTTTAAAATCTCATGCGCATCTAATTAAGAGACTCAGGACTCAGAAAGTTACATTTTAATACGACAAACCAAGGTGCTCCTAGAGAAGTGTGTTTTCACATATATTTCTAGAGAGAAGAGCTAATGTTGACTAGTGTTCTGTAGCAGTTCAAGCATATTCTGTCGTTACTCTATTTTCAGAATAGTGATGCGTAGTACATGTTTGAAGATATCATTATTGTGCTTTTAGTAAGGTGCACTGAAATGAAAGAAAAAAATTCCTGTGTGATATTTGTGATTTTGTTTTTCAAAATATTATACATTTTGGAAGTGCTTGCTATTATATGAATCTTCGTTAATAATTCTATAATTATATAAAGAAATTAGTGTGATTTGTGGTTGATGCATGAATGTCAGAGAAAAGTGCTTAGTGAAAGTGGTGTAGATTGTTTGGATGTCTACTTTCATATTTCCTTTGATTGGACCATTTGGTGAGTTCTTAACTTAGAATACCTAACATAAAATTTTCTTCCTTCTTCAGTTTTTCTTAATTCTTACAGTGAGAAGAGATTATTTACACATTTAACTTTTTAATAGAGTGTGACAATTTGAAGAGTGTCTTAAACTGTACATTTATTCTTAAGTGAAAAAGATATTGGAGTGATAATGCATTACTTGTAAATTTAGAATAATACTACAACGACTAAAAGTGAAAATGATCACACTAACAATAATTCCAGCGAAAGTGAATTCAACTTCAAACAGCAAACACATAAGAACAATTGTAGTTATTCTAAAATTAAGTACGATTTAAACATCGTAATTATGCATTTATTTCGTACATTATGTCAAGTTGCTAACTTTATTGTAAAGTTACCCAAACCACTGACCTTTGAGCGTAAATGAAACTCAATGTAATGTTCTCTCATAGCTAACTTACACCTATTTTTTTGTTCTTGTTTTTGTATTTGTAACATTCACTAGCTTTAACGTCCTACATCTACGCAAACAGCAAATTCTACTCGTAATGGAACTCTTTGTATCTCGTACACTTATTTACTATTAGTTTACTAATGGACATCATACTAGAACCATGAAAATTTGACTTACATGCTTACGAATAAATATTTATTTTCATGTGATAATATCATTTGAAAAATAAAAAAACTACATGTATACAATGCAACACTGTCTTTCAATTTTTATTATGAAAAGAATGATTCATATGTTGTTCCACAGACATTTTTAAGATTGATTAAATAATTAATTACAAACGAAAGTTCATAATGCGTTTGTCGTGAATTTCATCCAGTAAATAATACTGAAACTTGTGCAAAAGAAATATTAAACAGTACTTACAATTAGTATTAAAAATAGGTTTGTCTAGGCCATTCTCACTTTTTCATTATTATGTTTGCGGAAGGCGTGGATGTGAAATACGACTCTTTCGATAGTAAAATATTTTAATGTAATGGAAATCACTATATTGACTATAGGTTATTGGGGATAAGAAATGTATATATTCATATTTATTTTAACCTATAGAATAATAAAATATTCAGAAAAATTTGCAATAATGTCAATTATTATTTTTTATATCATGAAATAAATACGTGGAGATCGTTAGGCAAAATAAGGACGTAATTCCACATGAAATGAAAAGTGACACGAAACTAATATTTGACCCGCAGACATAAATCGCTTTTTCGTCCTGTAGGTGGCAAACGATTCATCAAAATCTTTGAATGAAACTTTTTCCAACAGTTAATTTTTAGTGTTTTGTTGAGATTATTGAAACATCAAAAAATAATAACACAAGTCGGTGTACTTCATATTATTCTGACATCATATAACATTACAAAGGTATAGGTTCGTTGATTTTGGTTTTACATATGCTCACGTGCTTAATAAGAACATTGGTTTTAATTTTTAATAATAACCAATTATTTTAGTTTGTAATGACGAAACCGCCGAGGAGGAAAGGAGAAGATAAGGATGCTCAGAATCAAGACAGCGGAATGTGGAGCTACGAAACTCCCTGAGCACCCGATCCGTGGGAACTTTCCCTCGATGACTCTTCTCTTTCTCAGAGCAAGGATAGGTTTTCACTTACTTCAAAACCGAAGCCATATAATAAACATTTAATTTTTTGGAAAAATGTTCGAATTTTAGTTTAATTAAATTTTATCGGAAATATGTAAAATTATTTCTAACCTAATCACATGATACGACGTTTTAACTCACATTTCCCGAGTACCTACTCGTGGAGGAGTGTTTGCAACGTCAACAGCTAGGTGAAAATTGCGACGGACCGGGACTCGAACCCGGGACTTCCTGCGCTGGCCGTAGGTGTGCTATCCACTGCACCACCCGCCTCGACTCCCAAGTCCATACGCAATTTCCGTACGTTGCAAACACTCCTCCACGAGTAGGTACTCGGAAGTTGTGAGTTTAGAGATGCATCCGACACCTACGCAAAAACCGGGCTTAAGAGCTACCAGCATTGGAGTCGCCTGTGGTTCGTCGCAATTTTCACCTGCATGTTGACGTTGCTAATACGACGTTTTCATTTCTATTTCATTTATGTATTATATATTTAGTTATATTTGAAACGCTACCTTGAAGTAGATAAAAGGATGCGTCTTTTTACTTTCTCACATACTTAGTATATAGAAAGTATTGTAATCGTGAAAAAATTCGAAAGCGAGATTTCGTCGGAAATATTCGTTTCGGTTATCACTGATTCTGAAAAAGTTGTTTTTGGCAAAACGTATGTCCGTTTGTCCTTCTGTTCGCAGCGATTCTGAGTAAATGGAAGAATCAATTTAATTCGCGTTTCATATTTACGGTAGAATTTACTTGTTGTCGTAGCACGTGCTTTAATTTTTTTTACTTTGATACAAAGTGTACTTCACATGACAGACAAAGTACTCATTAGAATGTTTCTCAAAAACCACTCCCACGATTTTGCTTAAAGGTTTCTGTACGTAACGTACAATTAGTATGCAATACATCCGCATTAACGGTATTTCACTTGAAAGTTTGGTATAAACGTAGGAAATTATTATGTCTGCTACACTTGTACATTAGTTTACTATTTCAAGAAGCTTGAACAGTATTTAGCAGGGTAAATGGACCAAGCAGACGTAGAATACAATTTTCATAAACTGAAATGAAATATTTGATAATTTTAAAATACATAGGATGACAGCAAACGCACTGCTGATACGAATATACATCAATTTCTGTCTACAACGAAATTATATTTACATAACACTGAGAAGTTGCTATATATTTTGAAATAATATTCTGGATATTTATTTTACTTTCAAATTTCAATTAAAAGGTAGTAATAAGTTCATCTGGCGACTGTGAGCCAGAAAGAGTAATATATGTGTGTATGGTGCGATACTTAAATGTATCGAATCACGGGTGTGCAAAGAGTGTAGTGAATTAGATATGATGTGTGTTTACGTGATAACTTTACTTCTGGTTGTCTTGGGAATTTTATCTGTTTGCTGAGGAAGTTTACGTATCAGATGTTTCGACAGTCGGATTTTGCTGATTTTTGAGGTTGCTTCAGTCGGGAATGTAGGGTGTCATTTTTCAATGGTGATGCGTATTGTTTGACACGTGAGCAGATGATTTTAGATTTTCACGCAAATTGGTGTTTTAGATCGAAGTAGAAATTCGAAATAGATTTTATAATCTACTTTGCTAACCTCCAAAATCCAAACGACTGAATTTGTAAATTGGAGATGGTTTATATGTAAATAGAAGTTAAAGGATTTCTTTAATAAAAGAGCTGGAATACGACGAAATTGTAGAGGATCATGCCAGAAATAAATAGTTTTAAGTAATATTCCAAACTTATGGGGTTATTCCGTTTTGGTTGTAGTGCAGTTTGGTTGTGGTTGTAGTTTGATATTCCATTCCTGTTGATATGGATATCAGATTTTTAATGTTAAATGGGAAAGAAAGTTACAAATATTACTAAAACGAATGAAAGTAAGAAAATAATTTATCTGGGGCAATGTTAAATGTTGTTTGTAAGAGGATATAGTTGTCAAGAGTGGATCCTAACAAAGGTACAACGATGTCATTGCTGTAATAATAATTTAGGTAATTATATTATGTTTAATTAAACATTTAAAAAGCTCGTCGCGCATGAGAAATTCATAGAGTGCAAGAATATATTTACGCGACAAGTTTCTTACCCAAACCTTAAACTTACATTTAATCCTTACCCAAACCTTGAACTTGGTCAAGATGTCTCCCATGCTCATTTCATGGGTTTATATTTATATTTCCTTCAGTAAAAAGAACTTGTCATTATCATAACCGTGAACTCAGAAATAACAAATGACAAAAAATTACGTACTTTATTGTAATATCCAAATGGGGCGACCTGTGGCGTAGTGCTCGCCTTCTACCTCTGGGAACGCCGGTTCAAACCCGATCCGATCCGAATAGAATCCGAGGTGGTGGAGGGAGCGGTGTTCGCGGCAGGTTTTTTTGGGGGTTCTCCCGTTTTCCCAGCCTATCATTCCACCACAACATTCACTCATAATCATTCACCCCCATTTCATTCATAATCACCGCTTCAGGGAAGGTGCGGCAGGAAGAGCATCCGGCACCCCAGTATTACTCAGCCAAAACCAAAATGAAGCATCATATATCCATCCTCATTCACCGACCCCACATGAAGTGGGAAAAGGCTGGGTTAAAGAAAGAAAAAGATTGTAATTCCTAAATGGATAATTACATAATTTACCTGACTAATTGCTGAACTCCTTGACATGAAATGTATAACAAATGTTTTATGAAAATACTAGACATCAAAAAGTTATGAAATCAGATGTAGCATGTAAAGGACCGTGTTAAGGATGGTGATCATTTTACGACAATATCCGCTGGAGCGAGAGAAACAAATAGACTATTTCAAATGGACTATTTTACGGTCACATGTTTTACTCTATCGTTACGTGTCCTTTACTTTAATAATTACATTTTCAATACCCTTCCCTACACCTATGTTGCAAAACTGCACAGTAATTCCTGACATGGCATTTAATCCTCAATTTCTACCTATTGTTGCGTACGGTTTTAGGAATACTCTGCGCTTTCTCGGATATGATGTGGCAGTTACATTCAGCATTCGGAGATTCAGCACAATATACAAGCAACCGAGTATATTGTGAAAATAATGTACCCAGCGATTAGCGTGCAACACAAAAACGTGAAAATTGCACCCATTAAAAATTAAACAGAAAAAAACATCTCATTAATTGGTATTTGAATTAATTTTGAAGTACGAAAATCATGTTTACCTTTTTATAAGTTACTACGTTCTAGTGAAAATTCGAAAAATTACGTTCACTGCTTTGAAATCGCAATTCCCAATATAATTTCTTATTCATTCTTTACAATAAAAAAAGTTGCTTTCCATTACAAGTTCAACATTGTATCACTAACATGGACCATAAATATTCAGGTCAAGGTTGAAATTAATTGACTACATTTGTGTTATAATGTATGTATTATGTATATATCGTTGTAATGACAACGTTATAGACAAGGTGATCCATTCATTAATTTTCATGTATGTCAAGATCAATAATAAATTTTAAAAAGAAAGAGAACTGCACTCATTATGTTGAATCTGAGTGGTTGTCCATGGATTGAAAGAAAATCCTTCTACCATGCATCGCTCTATTGAGGAAAAAAATAAGGTGAAATGCACAAATAAATTTTATCCTTTAATCTTGTCTCAAACTTCCTCCTCAAACTTCGAACCTTTCAATTTTTTGTAAACTATGAAAAATTTATTAGATCAACTGTTTCAACCTTGCAGAATTAGAAGTAAACGGATACATCTATTAACAAGAAAAAAAATCATCTTCGATAAACAACTCATTCCGTCCCCTTAAACATACCGATAGGCCAAATGTAAATGTAAAGTGCACATTTCGTAAATTATTGTAGAAGTTCCTTATATCAAGCAATAAAATTAAGTAAAACAAATAGAATGAAGTGGGTTTTGTTCCAGGTGTCTGGGACAATAGGACTTGAAATAATGCCTGCAGATTTTTCATTTACCTTGCACATGCACCAAATTCGTGTTCCCCTTCACAATCTAACTCTGAATCCATTTCTCGAGAATCACGTATATTTTGAAACTCTTGTACACGAAAATTCATTCAATTTGCTATACCTCACAGGACATTGACTTTCTACTAACAACATCAATGATACTTTTAATTCTTATTTTATTTATTTATTTAATGTCTTTTGGCGAGGTTCAGGACATGAGGCCTGCTCTTCCACCTACCTGTTGGACTTGGGAAGGAGATATGTTGGGTTGTCGGGAACTTATGGTACCGAACCGACATTTGTGTAGGTGAGGGAAACCCCAGCTGAAAACCTCACCCAATTCGGCCGAGCACGGTAAGAACCCACGCTCTACCGCTCAGCGGGTTCACGGAAGCGAAGACGCTACCACTAGACCACCGCTGTCGGAATTTAGCAAGTACTTACTGTCGACAAAGTTTTAAAGAAAAAAAATTCCCATGGAGGTTCATGTATCCACGTACGTAATGATATTTTATCTTCTCGATTGCCAGACTACGAGATTTTCTGCGTTAATTGTGTTAGGATTTTCTGCAGTTAATTTGACCGATTTCACCAATTCATTTTTATTATGTTTTTCATGCAGCATACAGCATAGAAAGTGTATTGTATAAAGTTGATGGTGTTCGGGAAATTAATCTGAAACATTCGTGTTGGACTAATTCCCTATATTTTTCGCAATGCAAGAAATTTTTAAATTTATTTTCGAAATAACTTAGTACGTTTTTACAGTAATTGTGATGTTATATTAAAATGAATCCAACATTGTTACAATAAATCGCATCACTGAATATCTACATAGAAGTTGTGAGCACGTATACCTGCGACCTGAATATCTGATATCACTATAGGTCGCAAGTTTGAGTCAGCACATAACATATACTTGCCACCTTACACTTGAAAAATAATAATTTCCAAGCCTGTTGAAAATATATCATTACAGACAAGTCGCTATAATTAACTACAATTTCGAACTCCCTAATCACAGAAGATAAATTAATCGATGTGATACAGCTTCATAATACAAATTCAGAACAATTTAAGATTCAGCCTATAAAACATTCATGAATCATCAATGTTATCCACACCTCTGCTTTTTTTATTTTATATTCTTCTAGAGACCTCTCGATAAACAGTAGACTAATAATACAGAATGCCTCGAATAAAAGGATACAGATTGGTTTTACAGAACATATAGTTACATTCATGCAAGAACAACTGAATGAGAAATAGCTTAAATAATCTTTCTTTTATTCACATTCTATGCTTCTTATTAGATCTTTGTATAGAAATACATTTGATATCAACATTTACACAACTGATTGCAATATACTGACCAGATTTTTAGGGTAAATGCAAATTTATGAAACAAAACAAAAACATTTTAGCAATTGACATTAAATAAATTCACAACACAAAATGCAAATTCATAACGTTATTTACCCTAACATGTATGAAATGAGAGAAATTTTTCTTTACCTAAATACTTCGGACATACGGTTCTAAATGTGTAAATGAATCTGATTATCGTTTCAGTCAAATAATATATTTTTAAGAATTATATTAATACGTATTTAATTTATAACAACAAATTCAGAGGAAAGTGAGATATATTATTTCGATAAATTAATTTACATTTTTTCTTCAGTAACTGAAGTCATAATTAAGTCTCACCTTACAGCCAGTTTGTCATGACTAGAATATTATTCAATGACCCATAATTTAATTACAAACTGAACATTATTCTCAAATAGTTCTCCTTTGATTTGGAGAAATTGGATACATAAAAAATCGAGCCATTACAAACAATGTTTTAAGAATCTATACGAGAAAAATTCTCCGAAAATGCTTCTTAGTATCAGTAGGGTAAGGCCGTGTCCTGCGTGGGCGACAAACGCGTGCGAATGCGCGCGACAACTTCAAGAGACAAAATTCAAACACACTTGTAGTTACGAGACTGTCATGCGTGAGGGACAGGGTCGCGACATTCGACGACGCTTGACCTTCAAACTTGCTTGAGTTTGGTCGCGCGTCAAACGCTACATTTTATCCACGACCTACTTGATCATACGATAGATCATTGCATAATTATGATCAAGTTGGTCTTGATTTCATCGTGATCTCGTCCGAAACGTTATAGGTTACCTCATGGTATTGTGCAAATTTCGAGATATAAAAAAATGTCTCTTGGAATGTTGATAGGAGAAGTATGCAAAATATGTCCCCTTAATTTTTTTCGCATATTTTACGTGACGCCATCTGACTTAAACGCAGGACACTCAATCCTGGCGACGTGACGGTACACTTTAGTCGCTTGAAGTTGTTGCGCGCTGTCGCACTCGTTTGTCGCCCACGCAGGTCACGGCCTTAATGTTCCCTTCTTGTTATAAGATGACACTTCATTGAAATACCAAGAACTTCTCCAATCCCAGCATGTACATTTGAGATTAAATTAATGAATCAAGAAAATGAAATCCAAACAATTTTTCATTACCGCACCGAGAATATTCTTTTACTTTTAAAACAAATTCACCGATTGTAGCACAAACATCGTTTGTTATTGATGTATGGTTCGCTCGCTCTCGCAATTTAAACTGAACAAACGAGTAACGGGCCGCACAAAAAGATGCGAGACATTCATTTCTCTAACTTTTAAACAATATAAACTCACTAAGAAAATGTTTGAGTATTCACTCTCTATTTCATTGCTCACAGCGCTAGTTTCAGATAGAGTTCTTTATAAGGGAGAGAAGAGAAATGGACGTCATGTCATCTGATGGGACCGCTGGAACACCCCCTGCGGGAACTGTTTGGTGACAACCATTTTGTTCACATTGTAGAGAGATGTGAATGCGGGAATGTACACGATTCGATAAATTCGGTAATCGTTAAATCCTTGATTTATCGATTTTATTGACGCCACCGAAAAATGCTATTCCATACACTGCTTTATCGAAGGTGGAAATCGTTAAAATCGGTAAGATCGTTAAAATAGATAAAATTTAACAAACACCTTCACTGTGGCTGATAAGTTGATCGAACACGCTTATTCCTTGCGTTTGTGCTCGTTGTACGAGATTTCCTTTTTGTGAGCAAATTCCTTTGTGTACGTTATGTATAAGGTTACTTTAGTGTTACCTTTGTACATTCGTACTTCGTACATTAGAGTTACCTTTCTGTACGAAATGAAATTCAATATTCTTAAGTTCGTGTTGAGGAAGAAGCAAATTGGATTTTGGAATCTGCAGCGTAATTTGTATTAGTTAATACATTTATTGTTACCTTTCTCGTGCGACGATTTATGCTTATGGTATTATTTTGAGGTTCTGTATCCAATATATTTGTATCATTAATACATAACCTATACAAACATTCCGGAACAGGCAAGTATTTATACTTTAGCCATGTTTAATGTAACACAACTGTTGCATTAAATTAGATTGCATAAGGTATGAGTCACGACATATACGCAGTAGTACATCAATTTACAACTTCAACTTCAGTAATTGTAAGACAAGTAAATAAATAATGTACTGTAAGTAATACTGTTCTGCAGTAAAGTATTTACAAGCAATTAAATAAGTTGTTAAATGATGCTAAATCGTAAAACGAAAATATATTTTATTACAAAATTTTGAGTTCTAACAAGTCGTAAAACTAAAATATGTTGTATAAAAAATCTCGTATTCTTGTTAATTTCGACGCACACTTTCCTCGTTCAAACATATACGCACTCATGAGTATTCAAAGAAATTATATAGCAGTCATCAGTATTCATAGAGATATTCAAAGAGATCAGTATATTTCCCGCCCGCTGATTGAGTGCAGTAGTATAGTCTCTCAACAGGGAGCTTGTCATCATTTATCGAAATGCTAACGTCACGTTGCATTCGCTTGCCGTAACGATTATCGAAAATGCCGCGTAGAGAATTTACACGGGGCTACCTTCTCGATAGCACAACTATGAGACTGGCCTATCAAAGCGATTACCAAATTTATCGAATGCGTGTACAGAGTGGCACTCCGGAATTGGTTAGAGAACGACCTACTGGATAAGTCTGGACATAATTAGACTGATAGAGTAGGTCTTGTATCCAAGATGACTAATGTAAACAAGAGGGGCTCATTAGCGGAAAAACGTGTAATCTATGACGTCACTGCGTGGCGCTGCATATATCTAAGCACTGTCATTCAAATATATTTTTAAATTTAAATTGACCATTAATTATAGTGAATTTCGCTAAATATTAAAGGAATGAAAATTCTTTAACCATTGAAGATTTAGATTACTTTTTACCAAATTATATTTTTCAAAACATTGACTGCATTCAGAATTGGCAGAAATGAAAATGATTGTATATAAATAAAAACATCTAGAAGGTTAACTAAATCAATATTTATCAGATCAATTTTTAATTTCATATTTATTATTCGCTGCACCACACACAAAACTGTTCCTTTGTACTAACTAGAAACATTCTTTGCCAAAGATCTGCATTACTAACCTCCGCTCATACTTTGGTAATTTGAAGAAAAAAAACCACTTATTCGGGCGAACACTAAAACGATTTTTACAACCAGTGTAAGCACATATCACCCGTGAACTCATGGTTCAACACAATTTGCACGACGCAAAGGTAATTCAACAAATAACGCCTTCTTGCGTGCACACGAGGTCTAAGCAATTTGTTTACTTCACCACATCCATGTAGCAATCAAACTGTGCCAACTGTATCGGAACATCTTCATTGCATATCGTAATGACAAAACGTTGTAATTTCATTATGTAAGGTTGACTATATTCGATGATAGCGCTTATTTCGTTTTATAATTTCATAATTAATTTCATTTTAAACAAAAAAAATTAAATTAGACACCAATTTTACGTACATCTAACATGCTATTACGAATTAACATGTGAATTATGTCGAAGCTATTCCAGTACGTAGATCACCAGTAAAATGAAATCCCATACACAAAAAATAGTGCACGAACATTTATCTCTTAGGCATATTTACTTTAATTTTCAGCCATGGTATAATAAAGAACATAAACACACACAAAGAATACATCGATACACATAAACAACTCTAATATTTTGAAGGTAGAATTAAGAGGAGTATAATTTAAGAGAAGGGTTCAATACCAATACTTTCTTCTTAGTCGCCAGATATGTTCTTGTAACCGTCACTACTATTGGAATAGGTGTGGAGAAAACAAAAATCGCAGAAAAACACAGTTACCACTATTGGATTTGTAATTTTGTTATGCATATACACCAGTAAAAAAATAGTTTTATGAATGAATACTTATTTTTTTAAACATGAAATGTTTGAGAAAGCGTGATATTTTTACGCTTTTTGCCGATACCTCGATTTAAAAAAAACAACTAAGAGTGACAAAAATAATTCTTATTCGGCGAATGATCAAGGTTGTTTGTGACATTTATTAATTTCAAGCTTCTACATGCAAAATAATTATAAACTTTATTGTCAAAAATGCAGTTTCAAATTGCGTATAACCACGTGGAGGATAAACTAATTTATAGAAGCAAACAAGGGACCATCCCATCAATTCCGATTTTTCGAGCAAATTTATTAGTTTCAGTAATAATACGTTACTTCATTTACATCAGATTGAGTAAACATATTAATAAAATGAAGCTTAGACTTCCAAAATACTCGTACTCTGGGTGGTGATGGTGCAACTCAACACCGATCAGTGGCGAATTCAGGGCGAAGAGGGCGATCCCCCCCCCCCCCCCCCCACACACACACATTGAAAAAAATGCCTATTTATAACATTCCTAACTTTATTGACACATTTACTTCACTTCACGGGTTTCCATCTGAAAGTACACGTAAATTTTAGCCTGTTTAGGCCTTTCAAAAGTCGAATTTGTGAAAAAATAAAATCATTTAAAAAATTAAGGAATGCAGGTTTTCACGGCCGGAGTATATATAAAAATATATACATTTATATGTAGTATATTTATATGTAAAAATTTCTGGGCTATTGAGCCGTGGTCCATATGAAGAGTTCTTTATAGACGTTTCGGTCGCTACTACGGCGGCCTTCAGTGTGGATCTTTCCGTGGACGCAAACCTCTCCTAAGCGGCGACCCAACAGCTACTGATGTGGCGAGTGGAGACTCAGTGGTATTTATACAGTAGGAAAGGGCGGGAGGCGGGAGCGTGCTTCTTTCTGATTGGTTGGAATGTAATTGATTTGAAATTTTTTTATTAATAGGTTTTGGTTTTAAGTTACGAAGCGGGGTATCAGGTACTATTGATCTTAAGATTTTCCGCTTTTATATTAAAGTTATTCCGGTGCTTATGTATTTCTATCGCTTCCCGGTGTAATCTAGTATGGTACTGCAACGTGGAAACAATTTTCACAGTTTCACGAAATTGAATGTTGTGTCCCTCCTTCCAAGCATGTTCAGCAACCGCGGACTTGTCTTCCTGTCTGAGTCTGCAGTATCTGGAATGTTCTGTAAGCCGATTGTTGACACTGCGCTCTGTGGTGCCAATATATACACCACCACATGAACAAGGGATCCGGTATATACCTCCACTGGCGAGGGGATCTCGTGTGTCCTTGATGGGACGGAGAACCACAAAGCGCAGTGTCAACACTCGGTTTACAGAACATTCCAGATACTTCTACCTCTGGGGACGCCGGTTCAAACCCGGTCCGATCCAAGTAGAATCCGAGGTGTTCGCGGCAGGTATTCTCGGGGTACTCCCGTTTCCCCTGCCATTCATTCCTCCACAACATTCACTCATTTTTCTCACCTCATCTCCATGTCATCCTTGTCATTACATTCACCCGCTTGGTCACCTTGTTTCCAGTAAGCCACTGGTAGAGCGCGCGGATAAACGGCGATGGAACACTGCCTTGTGCAGTCTCCCCATCAAAAATGCCGAACGAATACATACATACAGTGTATAAGTTTACTGTGCGTGATCAAGGTCGGAACCGAATTTTGTATCTCATCTCTTTTTCCCGTGAATTTTACTGTGCTGACAATAGTTTTTACGTTTCTTGTGATATAGTCTTGCGACAATAGTTCTTACATTTCTTGCGCTACTGTTAGATATGACAATAATTGGTTATAACTTTGCCAAAAACATATTTAAAATTTAAAAATTAATGTAAGAATTAAAATATCTTAAGTGATGTGCAACGGTAGTGGATCTTCTGAGCCGTAGTCTGATAAAGCGTCAAGCGCTGTTCAAGCGTTACAGCGAACGGTTTAAGGTAAGAAGAGAGGTGAAAGACAAACTGTCGTTTCTCGAATTGTTCGTTGATATTGGCTTCCTTAATACAAATTTTATTCATGAATATTTGCAGCCACGCACACCTACAACTCTTTACTCGTTACAAACTATACATTTTTTTTCATGACCTACGTTTCTTAAAATCGAGTGACAAATCTGCCAGTTGCCTCATCCTCTTGCTTTATATATCTTACAAGTAAAGTAGTGAACATGTATCTAAAGTGCTTAACCAGTGAAATAATTCGACAAAACGTAAGGAACCTCGAAATCTCAGTTTAACGCTTATGAATCTGAATATATATGGAATCTGAGTGGTTCTTTGAAAATTTAAAAATTCAAACTCTATTTTTCTACTTTCCTAATTTTTAGCTGCTGAAATATAAATTAAACCCCAATTATGCATTGCGATCTCATTTAAATTTATTTTATCAGTAAAATGGATATAGATGATGAACATTCTTTTTACTTAGTCATACACGTGGTCTAGAGACAAGATTGTAACCAGAAAAAATCGCGAGATTTTGACGGAAAGACTCGTTTTTAGTGTCTCTGATACCGAATTATTTTTAATATGACGCGCGTAATACCGTATAGACTGTAAAATATCGGAAGGCGGTTGTCTACCTCCCACACTGAGACTTCGCTTCCAAACGTCTTGACCTCGAGTTGCTCTCTGACACATAACCTTTCGCTCAAACCATCATCCTTGCCCTTCGCGGCCGGAATGATTTGCCTAATGGTTATTTTGTGGTGCAAACTATTTTTTACCGTGCGTGTAAAAGACAAAAAAAATGTTTTATTTTGGTTTATGCGCAAAATTTCAAGAAAAATGGTACTAAACAATAGCTATTTCAAGCAATCACTTTCCCTTATACGCAAAAGGTTAAAGTTCTGTTGCATCAATATAGGATGCATGAAAATAGTTGCTTTTTTCTTTGTAAAGTTAGTTTGCGTACTATGTAGTTAAGAGTTTTAAAAGTTTATGAGAAGGTATGTGCATTGGTTCTACAACAGGTATGGAGTTAGGGTAAATAAGGGGGATAAAGTTGTAAAATATTTCTAAATTCTTGGAATATGATTTGACTGTGAGTCAAAGTAAAGGGGGGTTATTTTTGTGGGGGGAGGGTGAGAGTGTCGGCAATAAGGGGGGTTAAATAAGGGGGAATCTGCGTCACAGTGTGTAGGGAGGTGGCCACCCCTGTTTAAATCCTATCGAACATATATATTCACATTCACGCGCGTAATTCCGTATACACTGTAAAATATCGGCTTGTAAAGGATTAGCCCCCCACCATAAATAAATCCTGGGTGGGCCCCTGGATGAAATGATCTACGAGCACGAGATCAAAACTGTACGTCAAGAGAGGCGGGCTTCAATAATGTAAGAATTGGGTTCCATTTAATCGCTGCGGAACCTCTTGTCTTCGGTTCTTACGTCGGGCGTTCACCTACAGGTCACGACTTATGAATGCTGTCAACAAAAATTTATTTATCTGAATGTTTTACTCTAAAGCGGTGCGTTGCACTCGCGTTGTGGGTGCAACGCAGTATTAATCGTTTTTTAAACCGCACTAGTTCGCAAATGATGTTTTGGAGGAAAAAACATACTATAACCTTTCTTGTAGACAATTTTATAATATATACAATTCATAATAAATTACAATAAAACGCACCGATGAAGAGAAATTCTTGAAAAACCGTTTTTTGTGGCATTTGACCTCGAAGAAAATTTTTAGCACAACTCGAATCAATGAGGGCTTTTTTTATTTAATTTAAAATGGTGATCTTAAGATGTGTACCAAATTTCATCTCACTGCGAGTTTTTGTCGAACTTCGCCTTTTTTCTGTCTATTTTTCCTGGGCTATGGCTTGGGTGAGGGAATTGGGAAGGAGACATGTGGGGTTGCTGGGGAGTATGTTGACCAAACCATGCTTGTATGGAGTTTGGTCGAGTAAAATTTCCGCCAATTTCTTAGGACCCTTGATAGGAATTGATGAGATGGTCCCTTGTTTGCTTCTCTAGAGTAAATTAACTCTACTAGGTCGTATGTAGTTTGTAACTGCTTTTTTGACCATGAATTTATTAAATTTGAAATTTATTTATTAAAACCTGTACTCTTTGTGAAGACTTAAATGTAATTTTTGATACTTGGATATGAATTGTTGGAACGTTTCCTTGCTTGCTGCTGGAGAGTAAATTAGGGTGGGTTCACATGTCCGTTTTACGCCGGCGTTCGTGGTGCCGCGCGTATCAATCGCAAGTGAAAATGGCATCCGATCGCATGTAATGGTTCACATGGTGTTGACGCTGAAAGTCGCAGAAATGTGTTACGAGACCCAGCGACTGAGTAATCTAACCTGTAATTAGATAAGATGGAGTCGAGGTCTCATCTCATACCCTCCGTTTGAAACAATTCCATTTGTTCCGTTCATACCGTGCGTTTTCATTGGTCCCCTACGCTCCTGGCGCGGTCATTCCTCCATTCAAATGCCCAATGCAATGTAATGACATAAAAATACCCATATTTCACGTCAAAAAGTGAAAATATTGTGATGTAACAACTTTTATACAACTAATATTCTTCCACTAAGACATTTATTTATTCATAGAGTATTAAATGTGTTTTTTATTCGTATTGTTAATCGTTCTTGGCGGGATGCAAAATTGAATGATTTCAGATGAATAAATATTAACGTACCAAATTCTAATTTAACCATTTTCCAACAATTTTATACTTGTATTACTCCTAGAATATTTAACTGTGTTGCTAATAATTTTGGAGAAATTCATATTCTAATCTTAAATACATTTTTAAAGAATTAACTAAAATTGCTTTGGAAAACAAAGTCTTTTCTCAAAATTCAAAGTTAAAAATCCTTTAAATCTTGCAACAGATTGCGAGCAGTTTTCATTTGTTTTTATAATTTGAAAATTTTTATTTTAACCATTCCTTTGTTAGTACAATTGTGTTAAGTTGAATGAAAATGGGAGACGGGACCGACATTCGAACTTGGGACCTTGAGCTTAGCGCGTTCATGCGCTTACCGACTGCGCCATCCCGTTCGCTTCCCGGCCTCGTCTTCCATCCTCATTCAACTCACGAGACCGAAAGACCTCTGAGGTGGTCTCGTATTCTACGTGTTTGTGAACCAGAAATGGAAAATACTACCCAAAACAAAGTACTTCCTAAGTGAGTCGCCTCATATGAGCATAGTCTCTACGAGACCACCTCAGAGGTCTCGCAAGTTGAATGAGAATGGAAGACGGGCCCGAGAGGCGAACTAGATGGCGCACATTGAAAACGCATATTTGAGACCATAGAAATACGTAGATTACAAGTTTTAAAAGATTACAAGTTTAAAATATCGAAAAAATTTGTTTTTCAGGTCACTGTGAATGCTTGTAAGCAAGATCTTCTGATTTTAACACATTATTAAGTGCAAAATATATTGTGCTTTCAATAACGAATTACCTTTATTCTAGTTTACTTCCTCTGCACACGTAGTAAAACAGTGAAATGGATGTCTGATGAAAAATTTGATATTGCGATCGCTCTCCACAATTATGTTTGTCTACTAGAACGATGTATTCTAAAGTGGTATTATTTCAGGTCATAGAACATGAAATTCTACTCAATCCTACTAAATTACGAAAGTTTCATCTTCGAAGACCAACATAAAGTCAACAACGAAATATTCTGAAATTTAAATACAATTGATGGGGTTGTTTAATTGTTTGCTCAGATCAAATCTACATTTAGTATTCATGAGTTTGAGAGCAGGTTTTTCATAAGTTAAAAGTCTAAATTTTATATTTTAATCACATTTTATGTATTGTAACAATTTTAAATTATGGGTGCTACGGTAAATTGGTGTAGTGGGTAACATTCATCTTACCTCTTCCTCTAGACTAGCTCGTTCAGCAACAAAAGGGTTCTATTTTATATGGGCTGGGTTCTGCCTTTTTTATATCGTAAAAAACACACACTCAAGTTCCTTTAGTTTAATTATATTTATTTAAATAGTAATACATTCTTATATCCTAATATAACATGCAAACAACCCACAATAACCCCACATAACAAATTTGAATTACTCTCATTCAGATAAATTAAAATCCTGGTAGCTTAATTGCTCCAGCCATGAAAATTTACAATCAATTACTTGAAAGTACCAATGATTAAAGTTCATCTTCTTCGCCCTTATGGCTTAATTACTAACATTTGTTTACATTTGTTAGGGCAAATAGCCATACGTTTGTTGCACTGTTCTTCTCGCAACCAAACAACACAAGATCACTGGGCGCAACCAGTTCGTTATTACCTTTGTGATGTGCCGTCTTTCCAAAAGATCAGAGAAGTAGGCTAGTACGCCCGCCGCGCAACCAGGTCATTTATGGAAGCAGTCTACCCCCACGATGCCGCCCCATTCAATTCGTCACTACGTCATAGCAAGGTCCTTTTCATTTCTTTTCCTTTTGCAATGTGTCCCATAACGCAGCGACTCTCTGCTTTAATCGGAAGGATTCCCGTCCTTGGCTCGAGGAGGCGGCGCTTTTATCTACTATCATTGTCACAAAATGTGACTTGTGCATTATATCTGTCCGTCTCAATCCAGTGTTATTTAAAATCCTGCTTGTCTCATATGCATGTTACCTCTTCTTTTCCTTCTCCCTTCCGAAGCTCTTTGACTGGTCTCGGATCATCCCAATTCTTGTTACATATTCCCGGCACCTCTCATAACTCTCCTTGGTCCGTATCATTTTTGTCCATTTCCCAGAGGCCATATACCTTCCTCTTTTAAATGCCTAATGTAACCTGCTCTCTCATGTCTATATAATTCACAATATAATCCCATAAAACATGGGCTACAATTTCCTCTTCTTGGCCACAAACAGTAACTTTCAGTTACTCTTCCAATCCCGTTCAAGTATGTTTCAAAATACCCATGACCTTAAATGAATTCTATCACATGAAACCGTTTACTGTTCCTATTTTAAAAGTTAACTATCTTAATGTATTCCCAAGTCTGTCTCCCCTTGGATCTCTTATTCCACCGCGTTGGCCAACCATTGATTAACTTCATTGTCCTCTGCATCCCTCTATATTTGAATACTCGTGTCAACGTTCCCGCATCGATGATAATATCTTCTCCCTTTTGTATGTGTCTCCGAAATCGTAGATTTTGTACATGTAAAGCTAGTGGCATAACTACTTATATGACTGCTAGAGCATCCGATGACAGAGAGTTATATCCTCCTAAGAAATTTCTGACACACATGGGTTATATCTGATTATTTCTTTCATACGTTACCAGAGTCACATCATGTCTCCACACTCCCCAGCCATAAAATAACATTGTCCATACTGCGTCTATATACAATTTTATTGCGTCCCGATTATCTATGTTTATAGAAACGTACCCTCAGGAACAATTTATAAACCCTCTTAGCATTATTCAAATGTTTGTTATAAAGTGTCATCTCGTCCAAACTTTTTCCAAGATATCTATTACTTTTAAACATTTGTATCTTCTGTCATGATAACTTTAAAATTGGATTCTCGCCGATTCCCTTTGGACAATCGTATCCACATTACCTTTGTTTAGCTTCCTGATAACGTGAATCCAATGTCTGCTGCTAACATTTCTATTTAATCCAATGTCTGCTGAGCGCGTTGCTCTATATTCCGTCGGATCTTCCCTTCAACGACAGCCAAATCAGCTACATGTGCAACAAAATTTAGATTAACTAAATCCATTCTTTTAAGTAAGTTGTGCATAGTGAAAATCCATATAAAGACCCGGTAGGTGGCCCCTGTGCTTCCCCTTAATTCCTCTGTAATTATTCTCCCTAATCCCAGCCCCAGTATACACATTTGCCGATCTGTTTGATATGACATTATTATTTGCATCAAATACCCTGACAGTCGTCCGCTGCAGTGTCGCTGGTATACTCGTAAGTTCCATACCATAGAATCAAATGCTCCTTCTCTATCTAGAAACAGACATACACTCTATTTCTCTGTCATATTTTCAATCAGTGTTACAAATTCCTTAACCACCATCTCTGTTCTAACTAAATCCATATTGGCGGCTACGCAACATTTCGTTGTCTTCTTCTTAATACTCCTGTATTTTTCAACCTATCTTATCATTAATTTTTCAGAAGATTTGATTCAAGAATATTGGTTTATAAGACCTTGGGTTGCCATTATAACGCCACTGCTCTTTCAAAAATAACTTGATTATTGCAAGTTCCCATTACCGTAGGAATTATCCATATTGTATTTAGTTGTTGTAGAGTTCAACATTTCATCCTTAAGGGCAGTATATCTGTTCTTCACAATATCATGGTATATACCATCTTGACGCTTTCCTCACTCGTAGTATCGTAACAATCTCGTGTATCTCCACATCAGTAATCCTCTCAACGTCCATGATGCTCTCTTCCTGCAGTCCCTACATCTCTTCTTTGTTCCCACCCGGAAATAAAGTCTGGAGCATTATTTGTCCTACTATAATCCACGTACACCCTACTATGTCACACATCTTTTGGTTTTAGGCGTCCCACCGCTATGCGGTATGGTATTCCCCAGAACGAATCCGTTTGCATTTTCTCTAAGAATCTAGCTTAAATCCTATTTTTGCCATAAGGACTGCCGTTTTAAATTTCCCTCGTGTGATCTTATCCTTTGCTTTTTGTTTTTTCCAACAATGTCAACTCTGGTGTCCACCCCACTTGTAGTTTACCAAGTTGCCCTTGCTTCACTTCCTTTTCGTTCTCTTATTCTTTTAATCTCTTTAATCCCATCTGAAGTATATCTACCTTATTCTCAATCACTCTTCTCGTTTCACTGTTAGTTTTGTGCTTAAATACTTCTATTGATTCTCTATACTTTTTCCAATCTATCCATTTTCGCAATCCAAAATGGATTCCTCAATGGTCACTCTGCACAACATTCCGCAAACACCATTCCTGTTTTCCTTTAAACGCATTGTTAAATCAATAATTGACATTTTTTTACTTCCTATTGTATTTTCCAAACTCACTTTTACTTATGAATTTTTCCAAACTATTGCTCCTTTTGTCAGTCCCTCATGAGAACTTGAAGGATCATTGACATCCCTGCACATCATCACATCTTCGTCTTTAAACTCTCCAAATACACTCTGGAGCTTGTCTAAATCTGTCCGTATGTCACCTTTGCATCGAAAAAAACATGTTCATCAGTACAAATTGTTTTCCACCCTTCTCACACTGGACCACCAGGTGATTGTCTCCAGAGTATTTTCCCTCATACAAAACATTTATTTTTGTGTCAACAATAAACATCACTCCCCATTATCCTTGACGTGTTATTTTCCTGAATGCTAAAGGTACGTGCATTGGTAAACCTTTTGGCAATTTTCCTGTATTCAAGCAACCTTCAGTCTCAAATATTCTTCTCTCCCTCGATCCTGTTGTTTCTCTGTATGTTCTGCTAATAAATTTTAATTATCATAGTCGATAGTTTGTTGCATTAGCCTTTGTGCTCTCGTATTCCGCACATTCCCGTTACAAGGTGCTATGCTGTGCAGGTTTATTTCTCCGTGCACACTTAACACTTGAAGCAATGTATTTGAACCAACGACTCCTCAATTCTTTGACTACTCATCTCCCTGTACATTCACCCCTGCTATATCAATGTTGATCCACTTCTAAAATCCAATTATCAGTCTTGTCCACGCGTCTCGCGATACACAACTCGCGCACAATTTTTTAACATAACCCTTCTTCACACGCATCGAAATTCGAAAAACCGAGTGACTCTACTACCCTCCTACTATTTTTATATCTTTTACCAGTCTCAGTATTCGGATACGTGGTCGGAGGCTCTTCACCTCCTTATCTTGTAATTCTTTCTGAACAGACTGCACTTTCTCAAGGTTTCCTTTTTCTTCCCTCAACGGCACTATAACTAACAACTACTTCCGGCTCGTCACCCGGACATTATCTAACCGTATTGTTTTCTCTCCTTTAATTTCTTTCACTAGTGTGTCTTTTACTACATCTGCCGTTTTCTTATCCTGAAGTACTAATAACGTTTTTTTCCCTAAGTATCTTCTCCGCACTACTTCCTGATCCACACTGGCTCAACTCTGTCACGTAAAACTCCGTGCAACGGGTGTACACGTGGGTCAGCTCCTCTGCTCTTGTCCCCTCTCTCTTATTCTTTCTGAAGTTCAAAGAAACCCTCCTGCCTTTCCGTTAGAGTATTAAACAACTCGTCAACTAACTCTAATAGCTTCTCCAAATCCATCACTCCACGTTGTTCCGCCATTTTTGCTCGCATCCCCTCTGAACGTTCATCTTTCGTTTCGTTCAAAACATCAAGGATTCCCCCAAATCATCCTAAAAGAATCTCTTCCATACGCGTCATCTTCTCATCACTTCCTCCAATCCAATTCGTAGCCTGTGCTCTATCTCCTCCAAATATTTTCTATTATAGTTTTCTAGCTCCTGCAATCTCTCCTGCAGTTTCTCAAATAATGCCTTTATTCTATCTATTCCCAACCGTATCTCGCTAATATTTCCTGACGCTACTTTCTTTTGCCTCCCATCTCCCGGCGTTGCTATTAGTTTGCTATTGGCTATGACATTAAATTGGACACGTTCAACCTTAATTCTTCTGTCTAAATTATTTGAATTTGGAAAATATTAGTACAGTTTTCGAAATATTGTACGAGTAATTCAACTGCAGAGGGCTGCTATTATTCAGTTTGAAGGCGACTACTGTATAACAATGCACAAAAACAATTTTTATATGCCGAGGCAATCAAGCTTAATGATTGACAGTGGTAAATTGATATGGTATGATACAGTGGTAAATGGTAGGTATGTGCCTCTCGCGTCACGCACTACTAATATAAGCAACAATGGAAACCATGCAGCCTAGACAAAATTGCATAAAAGCGAGCACCTCCAGCGCACTTAACTGGCGAGGGAATTCCCAGTGAGTCGGCGCAGCGCAGCGTGGCGCTACGTTCCGAGGAATCTCGTGACCTTTTCCCAGTCGATAGGCCATTTCTGAGGCTTGATTGGCATTGTCTAGCCTAAAAAATGATTTGGAAAAATTAGAGGACATAATCAACTATCTTCGGGGAAAAGACATTTTGATTTGTATGGACTCTAATGTCGAATAAAAATATTGGGCGACTCCAGTAGAACAAAACGGGCAATAATACTGGAAAAGTTCATACTGCAAAACAACTTAATTGTTCACATTTGTGGGAAATAATGGTCGGTGATAGACATAACCATGACCATTCGATTAGAAGGAAGTAAAACGGAATCATGGACACCGTGAACAGGAATAGAGATTTGTATGGGGCGACCGCGACATCTGTTTACAAGCACACAACAAACCTCAAAAACTTGGTTTGGCGAAAGTTGGAGGGACTGAAGAAACGAATGGTGAAGAACATGAGGAGGGAGATGCGAGGAAAAAATACTGTCTATTGACGGGAAAATTGATGCTATGGAATTGAATCTATAAAAAAATGCAGCTTGTATTAAAACCAAAGAATTGGGACAGGGAAACAAATGGTGGATACAGAAGTTGAATCAAATAAAAAGAGTGAAGAACAAGGCGGGCGAACATTGCAAAACGGACGTAGAATTTGATATATATATATATATANTATACAGGAAAAATTAAGAGACTATAGAATGAAAAAGAACAGGTTCAAGGAATAGGAGGAAAAGGCCAATCGTAGGATCTGGGAAGAATTTGTAGCAAGATATATGGAAAAATCAGCTTGGGGAATTCCGTATTGTCAAGTATGGACAAATTTAAACGACGACAGATATGATTTCACTCACTTGAAATACTGTAATAATTGGTCAGAAACGGGGGAGACATTGATGAGCAGTTATATAAGACAACGGAGAGGAAGGAATGGAAAATGAAAAAATACTATTAGGACAACAGATAGAAGCCATCAATAAAAAGGTGCTTATATCACACCAAATGCGAAATAAACCTGGATATGACGCAACCATGAAATGACGTAAGGAACATTGGATGTACTGGATATATTGGTGAGGACTCACAATGTGAGCCTTCGATCATACTTTCCTATATGTTGGAAAATGAGCATAATAAAGGTATTTCTGAAAGGAAAAGATATACCGACACATGGAAA
Organism: Laupala kohalensis; assembly: GCA_002313205.1. Classification (NCBI taxonomy): domain Eukaryota; kingdom Metazoa; phylum Arthropoda; class Insecta; order Orthoptera; family Trigonidiidae; genus Laupala; species Laupala kohalensis. Next base: position 58,769 of record NNCF01139093.1, read on the forward strand.
AATATTGGACAAGATATTAACAGAGAGAATGGAGAGAATACTTGAACACATACGGCAAAATTAAGGGACGTCAGTTCGGATTTAGCGTGGGATGGTTCGGAAAATGACATATACTACTTAGAGATATTAAGGGAACGAACTTGCAGTGCTTGCATAATTCTAGATATTATAGGAGCTTTTGACAATGCACAATGCCGAATTACTGTGTACATTAATGGACACTCAGAAGCGAAAAGGGTTACCGAACTATTTGTTGAATATGGTAAAGGCGTATTTTACAGGGACACAAGTATTAGAAAAAGGTGTAGAAAAGATATTGAGAAGCGACAGTTGAATGTCTAAAAGGGTCGGCGAGCGGACCAATGTTCTGGAATGTCATGATTAATAATGCCCTATGGAACTTGGAAGAAGGATTGAAATGCCTAGCTTGTGTGGAAGATGTAGTTTTTCTGGTGTATGGAAATTCATGAAGAGATCTCCAAAAAGAGATTCAAAGAGCGTTAGACTGTTGTGATGGAATGTGCAAGAGTCTGAAGTTAAAACCACCTGAAGAAAATAGCTCGGACATGTGAATAAATGTAACGGAATTTCATCCTACGTCTAAATGGGAAAAAAGCACATAGTAAGAACTCGCTTTGCTCAGTGAGTGAATCACTTACACATACGGGCATATATAAGATAAGACTCGCCTTGCTCGCTGGGAGTTACACCCCCAGACCCCCAAATAACGGACTGCGCCCTTACTAAGGCATCGAGAGGAAAACCTAATTGCTACATTAAAATGATTCACCGAGTAGACCATCGAACGCGTAGTGCATCAGGTGACACTTAAGCTAAAAGCAGAAAATACGTTTTTGCGGCACCGTATAATAGCAAAACAAATTTACAGCAAAATGACTTATTTATTGTATGTATTTACTATCATGAATTATTTTCAAATAAAAATATGTAATCCGCAGATGTTTGTCGTAAACATTCTAAATCATTTTTCTCTAAATCATTAGTACATGCATACCAACGTTACCAATGTATATATTTATAAAATATGTTATGCCTACAACTTGTGTATTGCCACTGCACTAGGTAGCATTGATTTTATTATCTATTTATGTAACACGCTTTGCACTTTCTTGAATTTATCGTACACACCTTAATTTCTCGATGCTAGAAAACAATGTCCTTTCAAAAATATTTATGTAAAATTTCGAGTTGTTTGTTATATTCATTCTGTGTTAATTGATAATTAAATACTAAGAAACTTAAACGCATGTACGAAATGAAATAATAAATCGATACAAAATCTCGATAAACACAACATAATTTTATTGAATATTGATATATTATTCCTTGAGTGGTGATGCTGATGGCTAACTGTATTCAAGGAGTACACAAATGGGCCATCTGCTTGCAAAAGATACGAAGAGTAAAACAAATACTAACTTACAATGATACGTATAAAATAGATATGACTGATATAATTACAATTTTAAGAGAAGCGTAGTAACATAAACTAAAATTTTGTATCTTAAAGAGCCTTAAAAATTATACAATTAAATAAAAATATTCTCACAGTATTTCGCTGAATGCCTTTGCAATAAACATAAAATATAAATATGAATTGTTAAATGTATTGTAAGAGTGTCAGAAATAGAGATTTTTATTAAAAAATTAATAAATACGTTCCAAATAGAACATAAGACATATATTAGCTTATAAGTATCTCACGTATTCAAAAACGTATTTTGGCAACGTAAATAATAAGCATCTTTGCAATGTAAATAAAATACACGCAGCTGAACTAAACATTGACTATACTTATACGACACATTACTGAAAAAAAGTTATTTTAACGAATAAAACTTTACAAGGATTACGTTTTGCAACTTATAATTGTTATTCTTCATATTACGTTTTAAATGTCCACAAATACAACTACATAAAGAAAGAAAAATTTACTCACTGTATTTCGCTGTGACTTAAAACCTTTTTTATTCTGATATGTCAATCAGTGAGAGAATGAGTGAGTGAGTCAGTTACACATACGGTTTTATTAATGTATAGACACATCGGTATCTTGGGAGTAATGAAATGTTCATCTTTGAAAAACACCTGAAGGGGAAGAAAAATGTATGATGCTTCTGACTACAAGAGTTGACAAGAACACATGTTGTGGCAGAACGAAAAAATGTAGATTGTTGGTAGTGATTAATTAATTAATTAATTTGGGAAGGCGCCTCGGCTAGCTATATCTCAGGGGTCCACACATACTTGGGTTCGTCATTATTTATCTGAAGGAAAAAGCCATACTGGTGTTCCACATACAGGAAAACGCTTTACGACTAATTAATTCATTAATTTTACTCAACATAAATCACATACAAAACATATATTATAAAAATACCCATGCATCCCCAAAACACACGTTATTTCCTATCACATGAAATACAAGTTACACCGAATTTACTAGCCATTTAGGCTTCTCAACAAACATTCATATTAAACAATTTTTAAATAATAAACAAAATTGGCTTCATTACTTTCCAAAGCATCAAATACAAGTTAACACTGAATTTACTGATAAATTAGGTCTTCAGAACATTTACATTAGACAGTTTACATTTACAATTAAAATCAACTTTATTCTTCTTTAAAAAAATGGCCACTTTATGTTAATCAGAAAGTTCGGCAGTTCAGAAGTCTTGGCCCTCATCATCAACAAATACCCCACTTTTCTTCTCGCAATAGCGCCTTACGATACATGTTGGATGCCACCAACACTCGTAAAAATACCTCATGCCGATGCTCGATCAAACACTGCAGTGGTGAGTGGTGGGTGCGTCGACCCCACGGGAATCTGGCCTGGTCCCGCTCTCAATTACGACTCCGGGTCGGTGATGTCACCAGCGATGGCTCGACTGGTGGTAGCTTCCGCCCTCAAGCTACGCGGTCTGGATGCTCTCAGACGTAGCACGGACACGAACCATCATTGTATGTTTACCATACGAATTACGCCACGTCTTGGATTTGAATTCCGCCGCCGAAAATGTTCGCCAAAAAAACTTAACGACTTAGTTTGGAAAATAGCGACTCAGAGATCTCATCTGATGTTATGACCTAATCAGATAACTTTAATAGTAAAACTGAGTAATGGCTTGGCTCCAGAAAAATCAACAAGTCTGTCACTTTCGAAAACTCAACCAAGTGTCTAATCTCACGAAACATCACAGAAGTATCAGTTACTCGCGTTAAAAAACTAAGAAGTGTCTGCGCTCTCGCAGCATCAAAGAAGCGTCTGACTGCTCGCGAAAAAAACTAAGATGTGTCTGCGCTCACGCAGCATCAAAGAAGCGTCTGATTGCTCGCAAAAAACTCAACCAAGTCTCTCAAGAATGATTTCCCAATCCTTAAGTGGACTTTCTCCCCCCTACATCCCGTCTTCCACTTCCAAAATCCTCGAATTTCAAATTTCTCGTGATGGAGTTTCCCAATAGCGTCGCTACTCCCACGCTTTGGTTCTGATTGGGAATTTTCGAGTGATATTCGTTTCTTATCCGCCAATCCTCGGGTGTGTTTACGAATCGTCCTCAACCGCCGTTTCGTAACGTTTTTTCTCCGAGCAAGTCGCATCTTGCTTGGTTCGTCGGCAATCTCTTAATTTTATTACTGGGACGGCTTGCCGAAACGCACCCTAGTCTGGCCGCGATTTCTATGGAGTCATAAACCTTTTGCCCACAAGTCCTCGCTCGCCGGGCGGGGGTCACTGTCCCTGCCAGATGTGGGTGTTTTCTTTGTAGCGATCTGCGCGTTGGTTTCTCACGCCCTTGCTCAACGGTGAGCTTTTAAATCCTGTGGAGTGAGGAGGCCCATTCCCCAACTCCGTCACTCGTTTTCGGTATTTAATTGTGAAATTAATCAAATCTTACAATGTGCAAAACTGTTATAGATCATTTTATTACTGTAATTATTATTTTATACAAGTTCACAATGAATCAAATATTCTGAAAATTTATATTACTGCCGATGTGTTCTGACGAAAACCTTTTACTTGTATAATAGACTAGAAACTTACACATGAAGATGAGGTCGTATCTGGACCTTGAAACGTCATTGTCCATCCAATTAAAGATGACATATAATATGTAAAAATGGATATTAACATTGATAATGAGTGACTGTTAGTGAACAAAGAACAGATATTAATAATTGATTGTCTGTAATATCACACTTAATTTTATTTTCCTTGTGTAATGTGTTAAGACAATCAGAGAAAGAAAGTGTGTGTTTAAATGTATTGTATAATTCGCGTAGTACTGACACATTTAAATATGGAAAGAGATATGAAGATTCATGGTGGTTCATTACGTCAAAAAATTATGTATGGCAGTATGATTTGTTGGCAATACGATTGTTAACGTCCACTATGAGCGAAAATTGAGTTTTGAAACGACAGTGTCTGCTCAATGGATGTAACATCCGACGTTATCAATGCTGTTGGGGGAAATGCCAATAGATCTGTTTATATTGAAAGTTAAATATAAGCATATTTTAAAGAGGACTGGGAGAATAGAGGTGAATGGGAAAATAATATTGCAAAATGACAAAACATAACGGAAGAAGTTATCAAGGGATTTATTTAAGGAATGGCGGGCATGATGGGAGAGAAGGGCAATTGCTGTACTACTATATCGACAAAGTAGACTTTACGAGAGAAAGAATAAATTGTTTAAAACTGGATGAGTATTTTAAATCATATTTGAAGCGGATTAGAAAGGAAGAAAATAACATTTGTTTTTGTGGATCAAGTTGCAGAACACCGGACCCCATTATGCCGGTTTGTGTTTACTACGCACAATAACGAACATGGCATCTCAAGAAATATAAGGACATTGAGATCATAAATGCAGCCTGTCGAATATTAATAAACTCAGAAATCAAATACAATTTGTGTAATGAATAAGTCAACAAAATAGGAGAAAAACGATCAGGTTTAAGATAACTAAATAGAAGATGACTGCCATCTTCAAAAGATAGCCGCTTCCTGAGTTTAAAGCCTCCGAATGTGAACGGCTAAGCAGCACTGTGTGGTTAGGAACTATAATACTGAGTAGCAATGACTAGGTCCACGTATTGCAGTAGCTGAAGAGGAGAGGAGTCCGAGTGGTCTAATAAAATGAAAACAAAGCAAGAGCTCCTCTTCCGGGGATTCGTTTTCTCCCTTAAACTTCCAATTTTACCTCCAGTAATCCTGAAAAATGATGGGGACATCCTTGGTGATAAGAGCCATCCTTATTGTTCACTGTTGCTGCAGCGGAGTTGAAGGTTCTGTTAATAAATATGAATAACGGACTTCTCTACATACATATGGCTGTCAGGTAACTCTAATTCCTTCTTGTTCTTCCATTAGGTCCCTAGAACTTTATAAAAGATTCACAGATAGTAATAGGTGCTCCGTCATAAGGCAGTGTGTCCCCACCAGCCACCATGACGTCTGAAGTCAGATGTGGGGTTGTTTAATGTTCTTCACCTCCACGACTTTCGTATGATAGAATAAGGAAAAACCGTATTATAAGAATAAAACAAAAATTGTTACAGAAATATGGATGTAAGTTATTGGCTGATATAATTAATATTTTTTAAATTGAATGATATAATAAGTAGCAAAAATATTGTATTGGATACAGGTTGTTGAGTACGGGTCTGATTAATCACTACGCCTACTTTCTACGTGCCAAATTCGAAAATTAATGTTATCATCATCAGGGATATGCACAAGGTCTAAGTTAGAAAATACTCATTATTATTACTTTCCAATCTAATAATTATAATGGGAAGTACGGAATGTCTCAAAACTCCACATAAAAGTATTGGATTGATGATAGACCACTTTCATTGGAACCAGAATCACGTAGGAACACATGTCTCGAAACGTCAACTGAAGGAGATAAAATGACACCAATACAGAGTACGAAAACCAGACAAAAACAGAGTGTAAAACGCATTGATGCAAAAATATCATACATCAAAACGATATTTTTCTTTTCACATACGTTGGTACGAATTTTTATCGACACTTATCTTTTGTATCGTAAAGTTGAATACATGGGGGCAACAAGGCAAAATACTGCCACTACGAAGTAAAAATTCAATTAAATCATTTTTATACATCGCAGCGACTTGTGCTTTTTTAGCAATCGACTCCGTAATTCATATATACGCGTTATGAACATTTTACGTCAAGAAACAGTTTAACAAATTCGGTGACGTGTGCAAAATTCGGCGATTTATGCATTCCAAACTTCTCGTTGTCTATTAAGAAATGGACTTATATCGGATATCAACAAGAATTCCATTTCACTGTGAAAAGTAAGAAACCCATCCATAGCTTAAAGGTTAAAAAAATCCTGCACACTCGCGAATTAGTTTTTTTGCATCTATTCTTTACATCCATATTAAGGCATTCATATTTTTCAATTTTTTCAATTAAAAAAACTGTGGTCGTCAGCGTATTATGTGTTAGAAATAGACTCATAATATTTCTCTAACAGAATAAGTGTAAATACCCACTTATCATGATCAACTAATATGATACAATTTGGAATCAGCGTGGCTCAGTGAGCTTTTGACTGAATGGCTCACTGAGTGTGGGTTCTCTGTGCAATGGTGTATTGTTCGCCAACCTTAACATCCAGACTGACTCCCCGGCCTATTCAGACTGTAAAATGAGTACAGAGTCTTTCCTGGGGTCAAACTGGCCGGAGAGAAATAGTGGTCACGTCTCCTAATGCCTAGTTCTAGTAATTGCGGAGCTCTTCCCTCTGTTATACCCATGGGCACATTCAAAGTCACTTGTGGGACAGTTTGACTTTTTATGTGTTACCATTAGCATTATTCTCTTCCGTACCCAACTGCCAGAAAGAGTTAGCATTAATTTAAGAAACAAAAACTGTAGGTTTAATTTCACTCAGTATTTCGTATGTTTTTCTCACTTGAACAGTGAAACGAAGTGAATGAGGGGAATCTATGGAATTCACCTAATCAATAAAGTAACACCAATAAGTTGAGATAAATGATATTTCCAAGTGTTCACCTAATGGGAGAGAGTGGTTGCAAGTTCTTTTATTTAGAAACTGTGAAGTGGGGGAATAATTTGTTTGGTCAAAGGTCCCGCGATGGGATATGGGGCGAGCAAAGCGAGTTCCATTTGTAAACGAGGTTGACGATGAAAGTTTAAAAACTGAAATACTTGATTATAGCAAACTTTTAAAATTTCTTTGTAGATACTAACAACACATTTTCTGCGCGATAATCAACAGGTGTCATGAGACACCAGCAAACGAAAACTACGCAACACGGGAACCCCCAGCATCCACTCGGTATCAATTTCACAAATTTGATTTTATCATATTAATTCAATGCAAACCTTTTTAATTTAATCAGTTACCATTTACAATAATAACCTTCAAGTCAAATCTATATCAATACCATCAGATAATAAATATATAAATATATTAAACATACCATTAATTCACCAAGTGTTCAATGTATATTTGTTTAAATTGCTGTATCACACTTAGTCTTAACACATTTATTAGCACCTTTGATTTACAAATACATAAACATTAAATCTAATGATACTTCATTAGGTATACGGGCAGACTACCTCACGCAAATAGAAAGATGGGGCTTTCCAGTTACAACCAGAAAAGTTGACTATAGTCAACTCTTGACTGACTGTAGTCAACTTCGCTCGGAAACGCCAATGGAATGCAAACGAAGTCGACCTCTGGGTTCGCGCATGCGCGTTGGGTTACTGAAATGCTTTTTCTGAGGTAAACGGTCACAAAATGCTTAATAAACAATGAATTTCTTAGCTATTCTTTTAATTAGAATCTTCTGACTACCCTTAACTCTCATCCTCAGCCCTGAGTGATTCTTCCGAGTCTTTGTGATACTATCAGATTATTCTGACTGCGCTCAACACTCCTCCTCAGCAAAGTCAAGCGAAGTTGACTACAGTCAACTTTATTCATGAAAGAAATGCTCGCAAAGTTGACTGTAGTCGATTACAATCAGCCGTTGGCGTAACTGGAAAGTCCCAATACTGTCAAAAACCAAATCGCTACCGTCATCAGTCGATCTATCAGACACGGCCCCGTCCGGTCCTTCAACAGCCGTCCATTGCTCTGCTCAACCACACGCCGTTACACTCCGTCAATTTTTCCTCGAGATTTTTCTTCGAGTTGCCTCTTCCGCTGGCGCACTCAAGTGTCCGCCATCACCGATACCTAGTTGCCACCCGACGCACTCGACACTTCATCACACTACTATTCAATTTTTTTGTTATACTCTCCTTACTTCCAATACCTGTGGAGAGTACAACAAAAATCAGCAAAGTACAGAAAAAAATGTACACAAAACAGTATCCATCATAGAATTTGTAATTTTTTTGCATATACTTAAAGAAAAAAATTGTTTTTTGAATGAATATTATTATTTCTAAAATCTAAAATGTTTCAAAAAGCTTGATAGTTTTACAGTTTTCAAACAATAATATCCATTCATCAAATTCTTCACTTGTGTATATAGTAATGAAATTTTGGTAGCAGTTACAGGAGGGGTAATTATATTGCAAGACCCCACGTTGCGGCGTCAATTGTAATGATAAATTTACTAGGGGTACTGAAAATGATTGATAATTATAATAATCCCTCTTACCTAGCTCACTAGACAAGCTTACGCTGAAATATTTAATATGCCCCTGAACAAAGTGATAAGTAAAAGAAAAGTCGGGGTTCGGCCCATTTTATTGTCGTGAAATATACTTAAACCCTTCTTTAAGGAAACACAACATTCATAAAATTTGGTTTAATTATTTATTGACTCATTAATACACTTCATAGTACCCTACAAAGTCTATTAGAGTATTGACACAATGTCCATTACCATTGGAACTTTTATATTTTAATATGAACAATAATAAACATTATCTTAGCCACAAAAGACTTTGGCAGTATCACGCGCACTTCACAATAATTCACTGGTATTTTAGTGATGCAAGCTATGTACCGTACTCGGCACTTCATGCAGTTACCTTTTCATATGAATGCTTGATCTCCAGCTACAAAAACGTCGTGGATTACCCCTGTTCATTGATGCGCGCAGTCGCCTTCTAAGTCTAGTTTTCATTCAAGACAACCCCTGTCACCATCCTTCTTACGTCAGCTGCTACACCCACAAGGTTGATCTCATCGTGGAATGTGACACGTCGCTAACACCATCACCAGGCACAACTTGACAAGGACATCAAAGCCTTATTGGCTCTCGTATAGTACAGTTGCCATTGACCACCCAAAACAGAATTGTTCATCACTCACGTAACAAATACTTTTCAGCGAAATAAATGCTATACGCGCTGAACTAATTGAAATTCGGAACGATTGCATTTAACTCAAGTTTAAACAGTTCGTTGCACGCCGGATAACAGGATACTCATAACGGTCAGACTGATACTAATTACTTGAATGATGCAATGAAATGCTGAGAGAATGAACACTATAATATCATCTGGTATCATCTAGCTGCACTCTGATGTAATCGGTCAGATATAATAGTGCTAAGACACGAAGATATATCTAATAAAATAATGATAATCTGAATGAATGTCTCTGAATCTGAATGATCTGTGAATGATACTGGAGCGTCTCTGCTCCTCGTTTAAATAGCCATATCCCTTCTCCGTGACCCAAAATTGAAAGAATAAATTCCTCCTCCTGTGACGTAGGTGATTCTCTCTAGCCAGTAACTTGACAATTTTCTTTTCACGTGACTCGTCTCTGATTCGCTTGACTTGTCATGACGTATTTTCATTTCTCACCTATAACGATGTTTGTTAACACTTATACTACTGTGCTCCGAACCCTGAGATTTTTCCATACAAGTCACCGCATTGACACTCCCCAGATCCACAATCCACTTCTTTCCATAGAGCAATATTTAATTTTGGAAGGAAAATTCCATCCTCTACGCTCTTGATAATAACACTTTACTTTTATGCGTCTGACAAATGTTTCTCACACCTTCCATTTCGAATCCCAAAACTTCTGCGCAGTCGCTCCCCCTGTCCAGTATCACTCATCTTTTATTGTTTAAAACACTTGCCACGCGACCCGATGGTCAACCTCCGTCCTTTCTTTTCTAAGTCTTTCAGCCCTTTGACCTGCGTCGATCAACGGTTCGCTAATTGAAAGTCCTTCTGGTACAAGAATCTCCCAACAGATCTTAATTTTTTTCGTAACCCTGGGCTCCAGACACTTCTCATACGATTTTCCTCACATATTCATTTATCTGTCACCGAGACTAGCCAGATCTTCCTCTCGAATTGCTAAAACGCAGTATTCCATCTTCTTCGTCCATTTATATCTGGACAACGTTTGTTCGTTGATTCTCGCAACTACTTATTCTTCCTTTCTGGCGTTCCTACCCAAACAAAAATGGTTATGACGTCCCTCGGGGCTCCGTACCTGGTTTATGGCCCCTTCCTCGGCACCCTAACACGCGCCCCAGAGGAAACGGTCCCCTCATTCCACTTTTTCTTTGTGTGTCAAAACTGACCCGTTTTCAACCAGCCACGTCCTCGTCCGTTCAAGGGCAAAACTACGAGCTTCCTCACAATTACCAAATCTTTTCCTTAATAATTTTTCTACATATTTATAATTAAAATGTAATTATATAATATGCAAAACAAAATTACAAATCCAATTGTGGTAACTGTTTTTCTGCGATTATTTTGTACTCTCCACCGTTATTAAAATTCAGAGGTCTATAATAAAAAATGTCGATAGTAATGTTGTAACAGAATACCACATGTCTAGTTATCTTGGAGATTATAAACGTTGGAAATAAAGCGGCAAACAGTTATATGAGAAGAAATAAAACGTTTTTGATATTTTAGTCAATGAATTGATCCATATATTACTTCCAAATTACCTGAAATTCAAAATCAATCAGGTAAACTTTTTAAGTGAATACATTGTTCTCTGTGAATTCTATGTGAACATATTGTTTAATTTCTTAATTAATTGCAAATAATATTATAATAAATAACTTATAACAATTTCAAAAACCATTTTCTTGCATGATTGTGTTGTCCTATGGCTCATATTAATTTAGTTTTATGTGTACTCAAATTTGGCACGGTTGTGTACATAAATTCTGTAGCCCCATCCTGGCCCGGGTTTTTCTCCATTTTTCCTTCTGGTAGAGGCTGATTTATTATACAGGTTCTCTAGGTTTTGTCTAGGAGTGTGTTTATTGTAACAATAAATCGTGAATTTAGTGTTTTTTTTCAACTCTTATGATTTTTAAACACTATACTCAGAATAATCTATAGTTTGATAATAACTTGTACATGTAAATTTTTGCGTAAAATCACAAACATATTGACATTCTATTAGTATTATAACTCGTGGCTAACATTTTGTCTTATCTAGGATCTTATGCCGAATTTTTTTGAATCCGCCTCTGCCTTAGGGCCCTTGATCGGAATTGATGTGATGGTCCCTTGCTTGCTTCCGGAGTGTAAATTAGTTTATTGTCCTCCACGTGGTCATAAGCAGTGTGTACTGTTTTTTGACAATAAATTTATTATTATTATATTCTAGAACTTCTCATCATTTAGTTGTTTTGTTAATTCCAACAGAAATTTGCACCCGCAACCTTTAAAAATTTGAATTGCAGAAAAGGTGTAAAACGTTTTTAAAAATTATTATATTGTTTTTATATTTAAGTCCAGTAATAATTTTTATTACCGTCCCTTACAATTCTTCCGTTTGAAAGTTCAATTTGCCGTTTTAATTTGATTAAACTTTGACGTATTCGTAATCAGATACCTCCAAAATACTTGTGTATCAAAATTCGTGCTAAATAAATAGTTCACATTTTAGCTATCTTCCCAACTGCATGTTCTTGTGAACCCACTGAATGTTGTGAAAAATTAGCGATGACATTGTGAACTCTTGATGTGTTCCAGGTAACACTGACCGCGCTTTTGGGAGCTGCCAGTCGGTCAAGTATCGAGGTGTGGGCGTTCGATGGCCATTCGACATGCGCGAGACCTTTTCGCGGCCGCGCAGACGAAGGTGGGGGATGGGGTGGAGGATGGACACCCGGTCGGCCACCACCGCGTCCACCATGCGACTTCAATAAGCAGAGTTGGTGCACTATACCTGGCAGTGCTTATCCTTGGCATGCTGTGCGTCGATTCGTGCAGGTATATTTCAAACCTATAGCATCGGAATAGTTGCAATTTACTAAGGGTCAGTCTATACGAAAGGGTCAAAATTAAATTAAATCGGTTGCTCGATCATTAAAAAGCAATCTGCTCATTTTATATAGTTTCCCTTACATTTAAAAAGTTAAACAATTAATTTTTAGAATCTCAAACTTTTTGTTTGTGGCGGCCGGTTTTGTTTTCCCACGTGCGTGTATTTTCGTGATTGTTGGCATCAATATTCTTTTCTTATGAACCATTTATCCTAAACGACTCAAACGAAAGGCTTTGCAGTGTTTATTTTACTTTACATAAATTATGTTAGTTTATGTTTTGGTTGTTACTTTTCCTTCTATAAGGAACGTTTAACTGATTTTGATATCAAAAAAGAGAAAATTTTACTCATTAAAAAAAAGAGTGGTACATCATATTTTTTGCATGCAGTGTACATGATATTAACATTATCTTTGGTCTCTTATTCTATTTTTTACGTAGTTTTAAAGAATGAAAATTTTTAAATGTTGTCGTGATTAAGCTTTAATATTCACGATGGACTAACGATAATATTCTGAAAACTGCGCAGGTCACAGTTTATTGTATGTGGTTAACCTTCAATTAGTCAGGCTAGACATTTACTTCCGGATTATTGATGTTTTGTCCAGATTGTTCTTACCTGATCTCCTAGAAACATGTCATTTCACCTCTACCTGCACACGATGTCTACTAAAATTGTACTCTGCACTGACCTGTAGATTGAAATTAGACAAAGCACAGACCTTTAGTGAGGGAAATTCATAAAGTATTGAAACATAGTAATTACGTGTAAAATGTGTAGCGTAAATACATGCAGCGGCACTCGTGTAACCATTTAAACAACGCGCCGTGACCGGACTGGTGACTCAGCTCATTACGGCTATATAAGCCCGATGCTCGAGGCATCGGGGTAGACTTGCTGCCACTCCTGGCAGAACGGTTTTCGCTCGACGCCATGCACGTTCTGTTGCTCCCTATCCACAACCTCTGAGTCCATGTTAGGCCTCCACGGCCCCTGCTCTATTCCTAATCTTTGAGCACCGGTAGGCCTCATGGCACTAGCTCCTGTCTCTCCCCAGCTCCTTGCCTCCTAGTTCTTCTCGAGGTGTCCGCCGCCAAGTGCCCATGAAGCACGCCGGGTTCTATTCTTCGTCTGGGTGGAACGTGTGAATCACAAGCGCAGGGCACTGCCCTTACCGGAGCTCTGGGCTGCTGCTGTAGAACGACTACGTAAGTGTACATCCATGACTGAATAAACTGTTGTCACCAGAAATGGACAAAACCCTTATCATTGCTCTCTCTTTTGTTCTGTCACTTAGATTAGGGGTTAGTAAGGTCCTGAGCAACATAAGAACCAACCTCGTCGTAGGTCAGGTTTAGAAAGTGCCCGCAAAACAACACTCCCCTTCCTCACCACGCGACAAATGTAATGTATACGATTATTAGCTCTCCCACAAATTTTTCCGGAGCCAGAGCGAGGACCCCAAGTCAGATAATTATTTAATTGTTTTAGCAAGGCGGAGAAAAGATCCCAGAAATACCGCAGATGTGGGATCTAGAGTCCCAGTTGTATTCTATCGTAAAATATTATTGCCAGGCTGGAGTGAGAGTTCCCGCTTGGAGCCTCATTACGCTGCGAGTTCGGTCATCCGACATTCATGGCTACCGGTCAACCGAGCGAAGAACCCCATATCATTGTTTACATATCTGGATGACCGAGCTTTGTTCGAATGGATCACGAAATGCTATATGATCTTCAATCAATCGTAAAAAAAACATTTCAAATAGAATCGATGTATGGCCACACACATGATATTGACATAATTCTTTCAAAAACTATTTTTTGTCAAGGGATTCAAAGCATGGTTTTCTTACCCTGTGAGTTATCTCTTTCACTGTTGTGCAACAATGTATATAACGAAGGATAATTTCATACGTAACCACTCGGAGTCCTCTCCTCTTCAGCTACTGCAATACGTGGATCTAGTCATTGCTACTCAGTATTATAGCTCCTAACCACACAGTGCTGCTTAGCCGTTCACATTCGGAGGCTTTAAACTCAGGAAGCGGCTGTCTTTTGAAGATGGTAGTCAATCGTAAATAACCTAATAAGATTGATTATTAATTTGGAATTAATCAAATCTTACAATATATTATGTATAGTATAGAATATATACCAGATATACGATATATAATACTTTATGTACTATATTAAATATATACTCTTTAGTATATAATTTATTATATATAGTATAAATACCAGTATATACTACATTTAGTGTTATATACTATATGTAGTATGCATACTTTTATATACTATATAGTACATATATTGTTATATATTATATATAATATACAATATATTAATAAATATACTTTATAGCTTATAATATACATATTTAATAATATACTATATATATTTTATACTATATAGTATATAATTTATTGAAATATATATATTTATAATATTAACTTTTAATATTACCACCTTAACACAACCTGGAAAGCTGCACAACCTGGTAACAGAATTAGATCGGAAGAAGATTTTAATTCTTGCGTTACAAGAAAACAAATTCACTGAAGAAGACACAATGGATTATGGAAACTATCGCATATTCAAAAGCAAAACGGTAAAACGTGTAGCGAATGGAGCTCCAATTTTAGGAATGGCTTTTATCATTTTCAAGAAAATAATTTGATCAATTTTAGAAGTACCCCTATTAGTGAACGATTAATGACTCTTCGTATACTGTGCGCCAACAAGAAATATACCCTAATCAACGTTCATGCTCCTACTAATATATCCAACAAGAAAGACTTACTAAAAACTGAAGCATTTTGGACGAAACTAGAGAAAGTTACATCGAAAATACCCAAAGAAGGTATAAAAAGTTTATTAGGTGACTTTAATGCGCAAATTAGTAAGGAAAAAGTGTATCAAAAAACAGTCGGTAGATATCCAGCACACAAATTTACAAACAAAAACGGTATGAGGCTTGTTGAACTATGCCAACGAAATAATCTTAAAATCATGTCCACTTCCTTAAGGAAACCAGCCAAAAAAATGAAGACTTGGAGGTCACCTATTCAGGAGTTTGGAGAATTCCAGATAGACCACGTGGCAATATCATATCCAGTACAGAAAGAAACACACAATATTCAGATTCGTCGTGGGGCAAATATAGATTCAGATCATTATTTGGTGCGTGTCAAAATTAAATTCACTCCCCGGAAAATACAGCATAAGAGAACGCATCTACATCATTTTGACACTAAAAGCATAACAGAAAGTAATTTTAAGGAGGAATTGGAAAACATTCCAGCGAATACGTGGGAAACATTTCAAAAGAAAATTATTCAAAAAGCAAAAGAACTATGCCCTCGCAAGAAGAATACGAAACACTCTTGGTGGGATTATACCTGTGACAGAGCACTGGAAGAGAGAAAAAGGGCTTTCCTGAATTATAACAGCAATAAGTCTCCTGAAAACTGAATCAACTACACTTCAACGAAATCAGAAAACAAGTAGCAAAGACTATCAGACAAACCAAAAGGAGATATTTGAAAGATCAATTAATCTCCATCGAGAATGATTTCCAAAACTACAACACGCGGGATTTTTACAAGACTTTCACAGGCAAAATTCGCGGATATAGTCCACAAAATTTATGCTTTAGAAAACAGAATGGGAAACTTGCTCTTAACAATCAAGAACTAGCCCGTTATTTTGACCAACTTCTTAACTGCCCCGAACCGCGAGCAAGGTTTCCAGAACACATCGCGTCATATACGAATCCGGCTTCTGCTCCACCCACGCAAAATGAAATACAGAGACATATTCATAAATTAAAAAATAATAGGACATCTGGAGAAGATGGCATCATTGCCGAACTATTAAAGAACCTTGGCCTCGACTCTCTCAAAGAATTGACACAAATTATTGAGGGTATTTGGAAAACAGAAAAACTTCCCGAAAAATGGAAATGTGCTCTTATTCACCCACTTCATAAAAAGGGAGACAGCAGATGTGAACAATTATAGAGAAATTTCCCTTTTGCAAGTCACATACAAAATTTTCTCAGCATATCTTCTTCAAAGAATCCAAGAACAACTAGAGAATACAATAGGTGAATATCAGGCAGGTTTCCGCAAATTTTTAATTTAAAAACCATTCTAAAATATAAAGCAGTCAGAAATAGTCCAATAATTTGCACCTTTATAGATTTTAAAAAGGCATATGATTCACTTGACCGTCAATCTCTACTGAGGATACTTAAAGAACGATCATAGCGATAGGATGAAGGAAGTGTGGAGACAGAGGAAAATGAACAGTTAAATCATATGGCTTTGCGTGATCCATACAAGGGTCCATTCGCAAATAATAAAAATAATAATAATTATATATATATATATATATAATCTTAATTAATAATGAGTATAATGAGAACCAGTACAAGTAAAAATATTTCGTAAGCAAGCGGAATCGTAACCTCATTTCTGCTACGCAGCGGCGAGGAAGACCGCCGTTGAAAAGAACGCAGGGTTTTGCGTTTTTATGTTTGTACGACGGTTATAAAAGTTCAGTGAAAAGAACAGTGGTTGAGTACGACGCATTTATTTTTGGCTAGAAGTGAGAAGGGGATAGGAAATTTTCTAAATCATAAGGGATGGCATAGCTAAATTTGAACTAGGAACCAACGGAAAATTACCAGGAAGACGTTGAAGGAGATGAGGTTAGCGAAAGTGAGAAATTTTGGGTTTTAAAGTGCAGCTGCCAGAGAAAGTCATGTTGTGGGTGGGGAGAGAGGTAGAAGCTCTTTACAAATTTAAAAGGATAAGAGGATCGACAATACACAGCGACCCAGAGAGCGTGGATGTGAGGGTGAACGATCCACCGCTGTTGAGAATTGTCTAGGGACTGCGGCAGACATCATGAGGCAGCAACCGTTGGGCGGGCGTCGTACAACGGTTAAGATAGGACGCACTGAAGACAAAGGGAATGACAGTTAAAAGTTCGAGAGCTTTCTAAATTCAGTTTGTTATTATTCTTAAAAAACGTTAGGTTTAAAATTTTGGAGAAGACGGTTGAGAAAGACGGCACCGTTGAAGTGGGAAAGTTTCATAGGAAGGAACGTTCTGAATGGTCAGACATATGCAATTGTCGTTGTTTCACCAAACTTGACAACTAAGGATGGAGGGAGAATTTGTTATTACTGGCGAAAAAGAGTCACATGGTTTTCAAAATTGTATTACGTGAGTTAACTTCGGATGGACCGAGTGGAAGAAGAGGTAATAAAATACGACGCCGAGTCTCTCCAAGATCATCTTGATTATCATTCTAGCGTTCGGAAAGTCAGAGAGATTCTTTCAATTAATTTTCAGAGTACCATTTGGAGATTCGGATTTTTTATTCGAGTATATTCGAGAGACTTCCATCTGATGTCGAGACTCAATGAGTCCGAGATCACGTCTAGATTTTTGATCGTGAAATATCGGACAAGTTGGTTGTAATTACTAACTTGATTGCATTCTAAATTATGCAGAACATGCAAAGATTCAACGTTACTGATTTTATCCGAGAACTAGAGGGAGAATCAACTGTATGCGTTTTGTAACGAGTTTTGTAGCGATCGCAGAGACTAGAGAATAGCGTTACAACAAGTTGAACGAATTCTAATTGTCAATGAACATAACTATGACGGTGAACGCGGAAATTCCGAGAACGAGGGACTCCAGGGCGACACCGTAACTTCCAGAGAAAGCAGGCTTTTTACGCTAGAGGGGTTACAGCTGATTCGAAGGAAGGACATACTTCACGAGCTGAGACTGGACGAGGGCATCCCGATCTTCTCATACGCTTTAGACTGATCTGGTCGTCAAATAAAAAGGTAACCTCAGGACGCTGGTGCTACCAGTAATAAATGATTTAAGTGGCAGCGAGATGAGCGAGTGCATCGAACTAGAATCGTAATGGCCCGTGCTCAGAACACTTCTGTTTATATAATTAATGAAAGCAGTAAGAAGTATGAGCAATTATGATGGTGTTTTAAATTTAATCAATATTGTTGTAACTAACTGGTAATTCATAAATACTGAAAAATCTTTAAAGGAAAATTCATGTTAATGTAATGTGCTTTACGTGTGGTTTTTGGGGTCCGTACATGGTAGTGTTCATTAGTAGAGGGTAGCCATGAGCAATTACGTCAAGTTTATTTTGGTAAAGAGCGTTTTCCTTTAACAAGGAACTCCGTGTGTGGTGTGTACTCAAGTAAAAATAATACAAATATGTATTATTTCTCTGAGATTGTTTTTCATTTGTTTAATTACAATTAGCCTATTTCCCCTCCCTTTTTCTTTTGTTCTGTTACTATATATACAGACAATTTAATTAAAGAGGGGGCCAAAGGCAGTTGTTCATTACCACTTACCTGACTCCATTAGTCAGCTTCTCCAAAACTGCCCATTTTGCCCCACTAATGACAAAAAACCAGGACATTAGGGATTCGGCCCACTTTACTGGTCGTAAAATTTACCTCTGCCTTAACAATGGAAACAACACCTTGNAACGCTTCAAGACAAATTAACTCATTAACTTTAATGAACAGAAATCACATACTATACAAAAAACCCTCACGCTATCCCCCAAAAGAAAACACACACAACGTCTTGCCAACGTAAACATGAAATGCACTGATATTATCGCCGAATTCGGCTTCTCTACAACATATACGAATTTTAAACAAATTTGACATCCTAAACAAACATTAAGATAATTTCTCTTTCAACAAATAAAATTATCACTTATTATCAATGACTCTCGCTTCTTGAAAACGCTATTACATTTATGATCAATTTAAAAGATATAATTAGGCGGAGTTCTTTCTTGATAATTGGCCCCTCTTCACGAGTCATAAAGCCCAAAGTTCTGGGCCCCTCTTAACAATAAGATTCGCACTCGTCTTCTCGCAATAGCGCATGATGATATGTGTTGGATGCCACCAACAATCGTAAGAATACCTCATCCAGATGCCCCACTGATCAAGAACTGCAGTGGTGAGTGGAGGGTGCATTGACCTGGCTTCGATCTCAGAGCGACTCCTGGCTGGTGAAGTCACTAGCGAAAGGCTCGACCGGCGGTGACTCCCTCCCTCAAGCTACGCGGTTAGGGTGCCCTCAGGCGTAGCGCGGACCCGAACCATCATGGTTTGGCTTCAACTGCTGGCCTCGGTTTCCCGGAAGAGCCCACCGAGTGAACATGTTCTCCGTACAAATTTACGTCACGTCTCGGATTTAGAATCTGCCACTGAAAATGCTAGCCAAAAACTAAAGACATAGTTTCGGAAAATAGCAAACTCAGAAATCTCATCTGATATTATAAACTAATCAGATAACTTTGAAAATAAAACTGGCTAGTGACTCTGCTCACGGAAAATCTATAAGTAATGTTCGGTGCTCACGAAAAATCAACAAGTCTCGTTTGAGAAAAAATCTCAAGTGTCTCGAAAGTCTCCTCGCAAAAAATCTAGAAGTGTCTGTCCCGAAGGATGATTTCTCATTCCTTAAGTGGGTTTTCTCCCTTCCTACCTTTCTTCTTCCACTTCCAAAGTCCTCAAATTTTGAATTTCACGTCATCGCGGTTTCCAATAACACAACTATTCCCCCTCCCGTGCCTCAGTTCCGATTGGAGGTTTTAAGTATATTTCGTTACACGATCCGCCAATCCTTGGGTGCATGTTCGAACGATCTTCAACCGCTGTTTTGAAACGGTTTTTTTAACAAGACGTATCTTGCTCGACGCATCGTGCCGGCGCGTCCCTTTAACCCCCCCCCCCCTCGTGCGACCGTTTGGGGCTTCTGCCCACACCCCCGTTTGCCTGCGATTTCTATACACTAATAAAACCTTTTTCCGACAGGTCCTAGCTTGTTGTGGCGTGGATTACTTCACCCTTACCAGATTTGGGTGTCTCTTTTGTCGGCGAACTGCACGTTATTTTTCACGCCCGCTCCCCTCAACGGTGACCTTTTTAAATTTTGTGGAGTGAGGAGGCCCTCCTTCCCTGCTCTGTCGCTCGTTCTCCGTATCTGAAATACCCCAACAAGGCTGATTCCTATTGTTTAATTACTAAATTAATCAAATCTTACAATATATTTCTATTGTTTAATTACTAAATTAATCAATACAATGATGATTTAATTCATTTCATTTAATGAAGAATTGGAAGGAATAATGTTAATGAAGCATCAAATTTAACCGTTGCTTACTCGAGGAGGCTGGGTTTTTTAATAGGAGCGTGAGGGGCAAAAATAAAACGGTTGACGCACAAAGAATCAAAATAACAATGTAAATACAGATCCTTCGAAGAAAGGCCGCCCTATGCAGTAGAACACGCGCGGCGTGATAATGAAAAGACGAAAAGAAACAAAGAGTAGGAGGGAGAAATAACCCAGGACGGGAGGACACTTAACTTAACAAAGGAGAGAAGGGTGCTTTAGAAATTTGAGAAGATTATCTAGAAATTATAAAAAGGGTTCTTGGGTATTTCAAGACAAACCATAATAACGAAAAAACCGTCAAAACGACGGAAGATTGCGCTGAGGGACGTAACGCGTGATTGCGAACAAGTTAGTGAGCCGCCAAGGACACAAGAAATAAAGATGACTGACAAGACGGATAACTCGAAAAAGACAAGTGGTTCGCGCGATGAAGAAAAGATCTAGAAGTCTTTAGAATAAGGCGGGGTTGAGGATGATAAACAAGCGGGAACGTCGCACACAAGAAGACAATAATATTATTCGCTGTCGCTCTAATATAATATAATACCGGGAGAGGCTAGAGCCGTGTGTTCGTGCCGAGGCGGCGACGAAAACTACGTCGTTGAGTTCAAAAAGAGGCTTTTCGATTCGCTTAGAACCAACTGACGTCTTGTTTAGAGAACCAATCGAACCAACTTCGCGTGGTGTAAAGGAAATGAAATAATTAGTTCAAAGTGACACCTGATGCGTGGGAGGGCGTAGAGATCTTACTTATCTTACTAGCGTTCAACTAGAGACTTAGAAATTTCGTGCTCAGACACTTTGAACTTTTTCGGGTATCGCCCCGCCTCAATTCAGTTCATCGCTTGGAGGATCAGGTTTTCCCTGATTACCACGTTACAAGAATGATCGTCTTAATTAGGGTGTTCGAGCGTAACAACTAGGATCGAGTCATTAACGAATTACGACGTTTTTGTTTTATTAGGGTGACAAATTCTGCTTAATAGATTATAATTACCCAGTTATCGAGTGGCTTCAGTATCAGAAATCCTCTGTGTGTTTGGTTCGAGATTCAATACAACGTCAATTAGCGAAAGGGCTAAGTTACTTAATTCGGCCGTCGAGTGGTTCGAGTTGACTGGAGGCGAGCCGTACGGTACTTCAAGGGGCGACGCGCAGGCTAGTGGCCTCCGACAACAAGCCAACAACTGTCAGAAGGCGGCGACGAATCTAGCAGGTAGCCCTTGGGTCATTGATCCCAGAAGAACCCGGAACACCCACGCAGTTTTGTTTCTGACAGGCCAGCTACAAACATTCAGAAGTAAGGTAAATGGTTCTGACAGCAATCAGAAAAATAGCAAAAGTGGCAAGCGATTATGAAGACGAATACGCGTGTGCTCCGAGGTTAACGAACCAAGACAAGGTGTAATTTTAGTAACAGTCAATAGAAAAAATTTATATTGGTAATTGAAAATTTTGATGTATTGGTTATGAAGCTAATCACGTTGGAACTATTAGTTAAACAAAGCTTTATGTAAACAAGTGTACGATGGTGATAACGTGTGATTTTTAGGGGGAAATTGTGTGGGATGAGTGCATGAGTAAAAAATTTAGTAATATTGTCAATGTATGTAGACTGTAATTGAAAACTAATTTATCTCTGCTAAGTGTATTATAACCTATTCAGTATGTATCTTCTTGTAATAAATGAGCCGAACCCGCCTCATTTTAAATTAATTGTGTTAGATAGACGGAGCAAGATGCTGACTGCTGAGTGGGCTAGATGGGCTAATTACCCACTACATGAATTATCATATTTTATTCGTATAGTGTAATATATATATATATATATATATATATATATATATATATATATATATATATATAAATAATGGCGATTGTTCCCCATTAGGAGAGCGATTAAACTTGAATACACGATTTCATCTTCTGATGATTTTCTTTTCTTCCCAAAATCTCTTCATTTTCTCTGAATGCTCTTTCTTCCGTTCATCTGTCCATTTTTCCCCGGGTGTCTTGACGTTCTTTGCTCAAACTTGACATACACTATTTTGTTCCGGCACTCGGTGCGGTCGTCCAGATTTTCTATGTCGATCAGTTGCAGGTCGCTCTGGACGTCTTTCAGCCATTCGGTGTCACATTTACTCTTTGTAATGATGTCTAGTAGTTTCTTTGCCGTCCGGGAGTTCTCCATCTTGTAGATGTGAGTAAAAGTTTGCTCGGCGTTTTCTATTTTCTTCCGTAATTATGTTGGTCCTTTGATAGAGTTCATTATGAGGTCTCTTCATCCAATCTTATTGATTGCCCCATAAATTTTCCTTAGGATCTTTCGTACCTGTTTTTCTAATTCCCTAATTTTGGAATGACCATTTATTACTATAGTTTCGGCTGCGTACGTTGCTTCTGGAAGAATTACTGTTTTGTAGTGCCTTAATTTTGCGTCTGTCGAAATGCTCTTTTTGTTGTACTGGACCCACGTTAGCTTGTAGGCCTTCTGAAGCTTGGTGATTCTTGGTACATTGGCGATTCGGTTTAGTCCTGAAGGTTGTATAGTTTCGCCAAATTTGAAATGGCGAACTTGTGCGATTTTACCGTATTTTGTGATTAAAGGGGATTTATTTTCTGCTCACCTTTTCATGTATTGGGTTTTCTCGTACGAAATTTGCAGTCCGGTTTTTTGTGCAATTACATGCAGTTTTTCCACTGCATTTATTGCTTCAGATCTGTTGTCTGTGATACTTGCAATATCGTCCGCAAAAGCGAGGCATTTGACTTTAATTCTGTTTTCTTTTTTAATCCCAATTTGGATGCCCTTTACGTGAGGTTCCCATTCTCTGATGATCTTTTGTAAAAACAATATTGAAAAGGATTGGCGACAGTCCGTCGGACTCCAGTTTTGATTTCAAAGGGTTCCGATATCTTGCCCATGAATTTCACTTTGTATGTTGTTCCTGTAAGTGTCTGTTCTATGTTATTTCGAGTCTTTTGGTAAATCCTGAATTCTTTAATGATTTTAAAGAGGGTTGCGCGGTCTATCGAATCATAGGCTTTTCTGAAATCAATAAATATAATTACTGTATTCCTGCATTTCCTCATTTGTAATATTGCCTTTACACACTAGATCTGTTCAGCACATGATCGCCCTTTCCTGAATCCAGCCTGGTAATCGCCAATTAGTGGGTTCGTTTGGGGTTCTATCCTGTTTAACAGTGTTTTGGAGAGGATTTTGTATGCCACCGGGAGTAATGAGATTCCTCTGTAATTGTTGATGTTCGTCTTATCGCCCTTTTTGTGTAATGGGTGGATCAGAGCACATTTCCAGTCACCTGGTATTTGCTCCGTCACCCATATGACTGAGATCATGCGATGGAGTTTCTGTGTTAGCGTAGGATCGTTCAGCTTCCAAAGTTCAGCGATGATCCTATTTTCCCCTGGTGCTTTGTTGTTTTTTAGCTGTTTGATTATCTGCATATCTTCTTCGAGATCGAGGGCTTGCGAGTCTTGGAGCATGGATACCGGAGGGGTGAAGTCCAGTTTTTCGTGAGGTGGTTCACAGTTCAGAAGGGAGTTGAAATATTGAGCTAGCATTTTGCAGTTATTTTTTGTGTTAGTTTCTAACGAGCCGTCGGGTTTTTTGAAGCACAGGCTAGGTGCTTGGTATCCCTGCAGGTTTTCTCTAAAGGTTTTGTAGAAGTTTCTTGTATAATTTTTTGTGAAATCCTGTTGAATTTCGTGGAGTCTGTTGTTGTCATATCCTCGTTTTTCTTTTCTGATAATTTTTTAGGTTTGTTTTTGAGTTTTAAGAAAGTTCTCCCAGTTTTCTTTGGTTTTGTGACTGNGCTAAATTTTTTCCAAGCATTTATTCTGTTGTCGATTGCTTGATAAAAAATTGCGTTCCACCAACGATGCTTCCTGATGCGAGGGGGTTGTCCTAGTTTCATGGCTTCCTGCATTTTTCCAGTTATTTTCCTCCAGTCTGTTGATTTCTCCTGATTAATTTGCATTATGATTTTTTCTTTGTTGAGTTTCACGTATTCCAGATCTGGTTTGATATTTCTGGGTGGATACTTTTACCTTCTATTCGGTTGGAATTTAGTCTTTATTTGGAGCATATGATGGTCGGATTCAAAGGCGCCTTTGCGAGTTCTGACGTTTAGAATTTCTTTTGTATTTTTCTTGGAAATCGCGACATGGTCTATTTGGTATTCACCCTGTTTAAGACTACGTGATCTCCATGTGGTGAGTTTCTGTGAGGGTTTTTGAAATTGGGTACTCATGATTTTAAGTTCAAAGTTTCTGCAGAAACTAATTAACCTTTCCCCATTCTTGTTGGCACGTTTGTGTTTGGTATGGAGGCCTTTGGTATCTCTGAATTTCTTTTGTTTATTAAGCGTTACAATCGCCTAACAAGATTTTCACATGGTGCTTTGGTATTTTATTGGTTGCTTCTTCTAAAGATTCCCAGAAATTGTCCACAGTTTCAGGGTCTGTTTTGTTGAGGTGATTTATAAGAGCGTGCACGTTGATAAATGTGTAGGCTTTATTAGCTGATTTTACTGAAAGCAGAGTAATTCTTTCACTGGGAGAAGTAAAATTGATGACTGAGTCGAGTACAGATCTGTGTACGGTGAATCCAGTTCCCAGTAGTGGTAGCTTGTCTCTATCTTTTATGGCCGGTTTGCCTTTGTAGATTCTGAAATTCTCCGTATTACAGTGAATTTCGTCCATAAATTGTGTCTCCTGGAGTGCGGTGATTTTCAGGTCAAATTTTTCCAGAGCATTGGTGAGTTGATTTAATTTGCCTGTTTTAGTGAGAGTATTCACGTTAATTGTGCCCATATAGTTTTTACGTCTAGTTTTGAGAGTGTGAAGAGTTCTTGAGAAGCTCCGATTCTCCTCCGCATGGTGTCCCTGATCCCCCAGATTCCGATGATCCGGTGAGTCCAGTCTATTGCCTTGTGCCTGGGGTATTGATTCTATGACTTTTTTTTCCATCATGCGTTCAAGTTGAGCTTCGATTTTGTGGTGATCTCAGTTAAGACCACAGGGGTACGACTCGATTTTTGAGTTCGAGAAGATTTTACTGCAGCCGCCTCAACTAGAGGGACAGACGTTGACCACTGGCAGTCGGATACAGAACAGTCGTCAGTGGATTTGTTTGTTAGTTTTTGGTCCGCCCTGTGTATTTCATTTCCCCAGTACCACCTATATCTAGGAGGCTTTCTCCTATCCGCCACCTGGGGAGGCGCTCGATGGGAGTACTAACAACCCCACACGGGACTAAATCTGGTATACATATTTTATATATATATAATACGTAGTATATATCATATACCTGTCTCTTATACACATCTANTATACAATATACACTATATATTTTATATATTATTCACTTTAAATATTGCATTATTTATAGTATATATAATATATATGGAGTTTATTTTACAGATATAAATTTGTATATTCTATTTTTATATATTAGTTATATTCGATTTATTAAACGTTTTGTATATAGTATATATATAATACCTTATATAGAAAAATTTATTTCGACCTTTAATTTATTTTTTTGTGGATTTGTTATTTGTGTATGTGTAGTATTTTTTTCCTTTGTGTTGGGAAGATAAAATTAGCACATTTATTTATATACTACATTATCCTGATGATAGCAGTAATCAACTGCTGAAAAGTCGTGATCTATGATAAAAAGTGTAGATAAATGTTTTTATTAAATTATTATTGTAGACGTGAATAACGTCAATATATAATTTATTATTCAGGAAAACATAGTTTCTCTTTCTGAATTAAATGTTGCTAAAAACGTTTTACAATACGTAGTGGCCATCTTCAGTGCTATAAAACATGATTTTGAGTTCTATAGAAACCATTATAACATACATAATTAATAAACCAAAATAATATGCATTGCATTTGAATTATAAAATAAAATACAGTATCGTGAAAACAATTTAAGTTGTGAAAACATTTGACGAATCTATTTCAAAATTGGATGAAGAATAATGTGATAATTTATAGAGTAAGTTGAAAACTTATATTGAATAAGAAAAGTGTAATTAGTCTATCGAATAATCTGAAAACATAAAAAAATCGAATAAGGTTAAATGAATAAAAGACAGTGAGCTAACTAGTATCTGAATACAGGGATTCTTGTGGCAAAATGCTCTGAGTAAACCAGTCAACGCTTGGAGTTGTGTTGGGGAAGGAGGAAACAGAAATGTGAGAATAGGGAAAGTCTTAACGTTTTGTGGGTGCGGTGTACTCTAAGGTGACGCAGTTGCACATTGTACTCTTGGCACATTTTTTGAAACAATTGAGTCTGTAAGGGTCCGGTCTTTTGGAAATTAAACATTTTTCAATGCGGTAGATTAAACAGTATTGAAAACTAGCGTTTTTCTATGATTAGTTCTGGGAGACCAAGATGCGTTTGAGGAAGTAAAAATATTATTTTGTGATTGGCTGATATTTGATGTATTTCCACTAAGTATCCTATAATTATAAATACTATAAATATTTAGTATACTATAATTGTCTGCTCCAAAATGTCGTTATTTATGAATTCAGCTCTAGGAGATATGTTTAATGTGATGTATAAAAGACAACTTTTCATCCACTATAACTCCCAATTAATTTATTCTATCCACCAACTTTAGTCTTCAGTGCTGTATCTTAATAATCGGTTTCCGTACCTTATTCTTAACCCGAACACAATTTCTGAAGCCTGGTTTCGAGATATTGTCGATTTTAATCTTGTACACCTGTCTTGAAAATCTGACAAAATTCTATTGCTCTTTTGTTCTAACTTTGCTCTGCTGTCAGCACCTATTAATAAAATTACATTGTCAGCATAAGCTATAGCTGTCACCTCTCGTACATGTTGCGTTTCCAATAATATATTTTTAATAACAAATTCCAATACATTGGTCCCGAATGGTTTCCTTGAGGATATCCTGGAGTCACTTGACGCATTATTTCATTTTCTCTCACGTCCAATAAAATATGACGCCATCTATTTCGATTAACTTGTCTCAGATTTCCAATCTTTCCTAACCATGTAGTGCTTCTTCCCCAACCACTCATAAAAAGAAACTTTAAATTGTGTGCTGACAGCTAGCATGTATTTAAATTGCCTTCGTTGTATGCTATTAATTTTGTGATATCATCCTCAAGAACTTTCCGGAATCTTAAGTATTTCACTGAAGTTTTCTGTTGTTAGTTCTTTATTTATCTTTCTGTATTAATTTATCCAAAAGCTTCCCTAAATATGTCAGGAGCGTAATTGGTCAATACGATTAACGTCTAATCTCTGTGCTAGTCTTTAAGGAATAACCGTATAGCACCAATTTTTCTAGTAAACGGGAAATATCCGTAATTATAGCAATCATTTAACAACTTAGGGATAGTCTGAACATAACGAGAACACATGTATTATATCATTGGATACATTATCATAAACTATAATCTTGTTTCGCGTTAATGTGCAGATCATCTCTTGTTCATAATTTACCATCAGCCATGTCTCATATTCCATAACTAACTCTCATGTCCGTAAATGTCCTGTACCAGTTGATGGGCCTAATAATTTATCTAATACATCTTCTCCTGTATCTAGCCATACAGCCGTTATGGGCATTTACTTTTGTATATTGCGCCGTGTGATTGGGTTTTTAGCTTTTCACGTCCTATATTATAGGGTAACCTTTAAATGTTCTTCTTAATATTTTCTTCTGTAAAATGTTCCCAAATATTCCTCTCTTTATCCGGATCTCTTATTATTTTCACTGCCCTTCCATGTATTTTATTCTGAACGAAGCTTTCAACATATTTCATGTTTCCTCTATATTTATAATGGCCCCTTTGGTATAATATACCTTATATAAGTATGTAAGGTATATTTATAATGGACCTCTAAATTTATAATGGCACTTTAATCCAAACCTCCTCACCCATTGCCAATACGCTTGTTTCCATACTTGATTCGCCCTCCCTTGCTGTGGTGGATACTTATTGTTTCTTAGAAAACTTAGAAAATGTCGAAAGTATATACATCTCCCTTAGATCTGCTTTAAGTTTAACCGTATAACAGTTCGCAAATGTTCTGCTCATTTTTTACGCAATTTTGTAGTGAACTAGTTTTATAGTGAGATATTTTATATTTGTCTCCGTCGAGTCTATTTTATCAACTATTCTGTGTACCTTTTCCATCTTAACTCTCATTATTTCTTCTTCTCTGTCTTCTTCAAACCACAACCATTAACTTTCCCCACCCTTTTCGAAGGTTTATCTGGTTGAGGAATCATGATACGTTGCACACCCAACTCACTAGAACTACTGCTGAAGACCGGGGAATTTTCATTAGAACTACTTCTACATATCATTGCTTTATCTGCAGTGCAAGTAACCTTAATAAAAATTGTCTTTGAGAAATAAACTTT
Source organism: Laupala kohalensis (assembly GCA_002313205.1). Lineage (NCBI taxonomy): Eukaryota > Metazoa > Arthropoda > Insecta > Orthoptera > Trigonidiidae > Laupala > Laupala kohalensis. The sequence continues at coordinate 87,794 of NNCF01139093.1, forward strand.
TCTTGGACTGTACGTATGGTCGTTGAATAACACATATTTCACAGTAAAATCAAAATTTTAAGCCACTGCGATGAGGTAGCAACACCGAAATCAGCATATAAATAGAAAAAATGATATTGTACATTTCTTTGTAGTCTCAAGATGGTCTGTTGCGTAATTTTTGAGCAATCAAACTCGTAAGCTCATAAACAAGAATATATATATATATATATATATATATATATATATATATATATATATATATATATATATATATAT
>NNCF01139093.1:89387-136167 GCA_002313205.1 Laupala kohalensis
TATATATATATATATATATATATATATATATATATATATATATATATATATATAAATTCTAATATAAATTTGGTGAGGCAAATACATAATGATAAACATGTAATAAGTAACCTAGCCGACGCAACAAGCTTACTGGGGAATACCAAATTTGCCCCTAAATAAAGAAATAAAGGAAGGTCGAAGTTCGGCCCATTTATTGTCGTGACGTAATGTATTAATCTTTTCATAAAAGAAACACAACATCGATAAATATTAGTTTAATCATTCACCATCAAGACATAACTACATTATAACACTTCACAAATTCCATTTAACACTTACCCCAAAAACACAATTCTTCAAAACTTCCTATTGATGTTTCCCAAAAAATACATGCTATTATCAATCGTAAAATTACACATATTACAGTTTTCTTCAATCGATCACTTTATTAAAACTGTTTAACAAATATTTATGTTAGTGATCCTTTTATTAAAGTTCATTAGACTGTTGTAAACACTGTCAATAGTTTTAAACCCTTGCTTTTCAATACAGCTTAACAGTGACAAAGATACGCCAGCCACAAAAGTCTTTGGCTGACGATCTCTTATTCTTGATGAAGTTTCGCTGATGCATAGTGAGCAAGGTACCGTATACGGCCCTTCATGTAATTACATTGAATAAAATGGCAACCATCTGCACACAACCCGTCGTAAAATGCCTATCGTTTCATGGAGAGCGTAGACGTCCTTCCCCAAGTCAGCTGCGGTGCTCGCTAGGAGGATCCCCTCATTCGATGTAGGACATCAATCACAACCATTTCCAAGCGCAACTACATAAATATGTAGAAGTCTTAATGGCTCTCGGAAAGTTAAATTTGCCATTGATCATAAGATTGAGTTATTCGTCAATCACTTCGCTGACCGTATCAACTATTCCGATCCGAACAAGTCCCTAAAAAAATTTCTAAGTGGTGTTCGTAACATTCGCGACGAACTGCATGATACTCGGAATAATCACACCAAATTCCTATCAAAAATGTTCGTAACGCTCCGAACGATAGTCAAAGAAATGATAACCAGAATGCTCAGACTGAATAACAGAATGATAAATCAATAATATCAGAATGATGCTGATGTTGCTTATTGTAATCCCTTAATACTCGTAAAGCCTTAATATCGTTGTAATGTGTTGCTCTGAATCTCTCGGACCGCGTCTGCTCCCGCTTAAGTAGTATTATTCCAACTCCTCTGCCCAAAATTAGGCGAATTCGACTACTCCCACTTATTGACAGTTGTGTCCTCACATGATTTGTCCTTAGATTGATTTAACTATCCTTGACGTGCTTTATCTTTCGACCAGTAACATAGTTTGTTTTCACTAACACTAACTTCACCTCCTAACTCGGTGATTTTTCAAAACTGACACCAAATTTACTACCCACATATCAACGACTCACTTCTTTCACAAAGCTTTTTTCATTCCCCTCAAATAAAACCCGTTTCCCTGTTCTCTGAAAAATAGCACTTAACTTGACGCGTCTGCTAACCCATCTATCAATTACTTATTTTTGACGACTACTGACCGTTTTCTATCATCATCATATTTGAGACTATCCATATCCTTTTTCATAATTACTAAAAACCTTTTAAGAAAAATACCCGCAGCTACCTGCCACAAACTCATGTCCCCGCGCTGGCGCGAGCGAAGTTCAACCCTCCTTCTAAAACCTATTGTTCGACCTCAGGCCATCCTTTCTCCAATTGCAGCCCCCAAAAAGGGTCACGCCCGTACTCGGTCAGTGCAATTATTAACAAGTGTTTTATTTTCGTCAGAATTAAATTAGATTTCTTTCATTATTTATAAATATGTTAATAAATAATTATTTATTACAGTATATACATAATTCTTCACAAAATTTTAATAGAAGCACTGTTTAACCATCTTCTTTTGAACGAATATCTCATAACATCCATTAAAAACTTATTAAACAGTAAAAAAACAGCTTGACGATGATATATAAAACAACATGAAACAAGAAAAACACAACATAATTTTATAAATTCTTCCTTTAAGGCTGGACCAATAAATCTTGCATCCTCACTCTTCTCAACACAGTTCAGAAAATGCTTTCGTTAAAATACCAATACAGAAAGTTCCAATAATGAGGAATAATTGCTAATGGGCAGTGGACTTAATACGCAAACGTCTCAATTTGGACGTCTGGTGGTGGGGAGACATGCTAGCGAGTCGGACAGGTTTTACGCTGTTGCACTCTGTCACTGCAGCAAGCAATCCAGGAGTGTAAAACGAAGGTTTCGTCTCGTGTAGCACCCGCGATAAGCATCATCACAGTGTACAACTGATCTCTATGGTATAATTACAATGAAAATATCTCCATAAACTCATATCATCTAATATTTCCTCCTAGCCAGCGCATAAGCTGTAAGCACATAAGCTCTATTATTCTCACCAGGGAACCGTTTCTGGAATATTTCAGTGGCACACATTCGCGCACTTCAGGGATGAGAATTATAGAAACAAAATGTGTTTTGAGATACAATATAAAGAATGCCTAGAAAAGGGTAAGAAGTGAAATGTATTATTTGAATAAGGAAAGGTATGGAGGGGAAAGATAATATACAATATAGCAGTTTAAACTGCTTTTATGACAACAAAGTTTATTATTATTACGAGATAAAACCTTTTCGTACACCAGGCTGAAATAAATTCCACGTGAACAAATCTGTTATGAATTAAATTGCTCAAATAAATGTACAAAGGGAACTATAGGTAGTCAAGAAATTGTGAAACATGCCGTCGACAATAAGACAGAAGCTCCATTAAAAAATAAGGCAGATTATTCATATGTTCACGTAACATGCGCATTAAGGTGATAAAGCGCCCTACGAGATTGCAGATTAATTAGAAGAATTATTTTTGAAGAGAATTAGGAGATTCGCAATACCTATAGGGATGTTACATTTAGAACCGATCATGGGGGTTCAATATTAACGGAACCATGAAAAATAAGGGCAAGAACTAGATTATGGTGCAGAACTGAATAATGAAGGATTACATACAAAGATCATCGGTTAAAAGAGTTAAAACATTGCAGGAGATAAAAATTGGTGACAAAATAATGCACTTAAATTATTTAAAAAATAAATAGAGAAGAATTAAAAAAGTTAATAGCGTACAGAAAAGTACGTGCGGCTTACTGATGGATATAGTGTTAATGAACAAATTGATATATTAGCACTATTAAACACTGTAGTAAATATGCTGGAAAGCATGAAGGAAATCGTCCAGGACGGCCGCGGTGCACAAAAAGTTATTTAAAGTAAAAAGAGAGAACAATAAAAACTGTTGTAAATATCAACAGGTCAAACGAAATGCTGCATAAAAATAAGAGATCAGGCCATTATATTTTATTCGCCTTAAAGGTGGAAAGATTTACGAAGCTTCGAGCACGACACGTACTGCGCAATCTTGCATAAGAGGATGATGCAATCTCGCTTTATATGACACAAACGTGTAGTATAGGATTGCACAACAGGATGTGCCGGTTTAAACACGAGTTGGCCGAACAAAACCGCAAGGTTGAACTCGACGTAGAAGGAGGAAGTGAGACAGTTTAAGGTTAGGCAGAGGTGAAGAGCTTAGTCAAACCCATAGCTAGTGAGACACATTTATTGATACTTACAACTCTCCGTTTTTGCCTGAGGTAGCAGTCAGAGGGAAGCAGGGATCGGTCATGACGTACGGATCTGGAGACGTAGATAACGAAAGGTGTAACCTTCCCTCGAATAAGTTGATTCGGGAACCAGTGGCAAAGGTTACTGGAGTGTCGCAGGTGACATTACCTCGTAGCTGTTGGTCCTTGCTGATGGCAGGTCGGAGCACAAAAGAGTGTCTGGGTTGTCAGATCAAGTGCAATCTCCCACGCAACCGTTAGTTCTTCTGTCACTTCTCTTCTCTCGAGTCCACAACGCCCCCGATTATATAGTTCATCGTCGTACGTCATTACTTACTAACCTACTTCCTCTGACTTGCGATCTCATTTCTTGCTTTTTGGTGCCTTCACGATAACTTGAATATTCGTGGCTAACTCAGTGGTACCAATTTTAGATAAAAATACAGAACTTTCATATTTCAGCTACCAAACAGTGTCAAATAAATCAATGCCGGTAAACGACCATTACTTACCTTTCCGTCTCGATAGAGCGATTATTAATGTCTGATGTAATTAAAGTTTAATTGCAAATAATGGGTCTAGTCATTGCCGTCATACACACAAAAATCCTTCTAAAAGGAAATAGATCGTTCATGAATATTTCGTATAATTCCGAAACATAAAAACATAATTTTTACTAACACAAGTAATTCCTGTTTAACACTCCCCCAAAATACTGATTAAGCATGCAATCTCACTACAATACATGATAAAAATCTAAATTTACCACAGACTTTACGAATTTTTTTTCTTTTATGCATTGAAACATGTAATTTATGTGTTTAACAACATCACATGACCTAAAGGCTCATCAAAACACCAAAATTCTTTACAGAATTTACGATCATTCTGTCTTATAACAGCACTGCTTCTACTATGAATTAGGGCACTTGTGTCCTAGCATATCATCTTTCACACAAAAATTTCAAATACAATAGACACAAGTAATAGGAGTAACAGTGTACGCACTGTTAATGGAAGGCCGTCATTGGCACATCCCATGACTGAGGACTGGCACGAGAGGTCATTACAGAAGGAAGGCTGCAACGGCGGAGCTCGTTAAGTTGCTGTATCATTGGCGGTGTCATCTTAGTTGCCATCCAAACAACAACTTCCATCTGCCACCGGATCCTACCAGCCGGACCCACCCCCGGCCGGCTGGGGTGCCTCTCGGATGCCGTACCCAATCCCGACTTCACGGGCAACGGATCGGTCCTAGGAAGGAGGAGGGAGATGTTCTCGTAAGGGACATCGGCCATTACTCGTTGGGGAAACCCAGGCTGACGGGGAAACCTGTCTAACAACGAGCAGAGTAACCCACAAGGGGCCTCGACGGTCCCGCCGTAGAGGGGGAAACCTTTCTGATAGCGGGGGGTATACTGTGTCCCACCACCTTGAGTGTACTACTACCGGGACAAGTACCCCGCCCAGATCCTAAATACCCTGGACAAATGGAACGGATGTCTCGGACAGGTGGAAGAGCTAAACTAGTTGCGCCTCGAGCAGTTACCCATCAATAGCTAGGGATCCAGGATGGTTTCTGGATTCCGACACATAGGGAGAGAGCTTGCCCTCGAGCACAGATGAGTGTCTTAATTGGGCCCACCCGGATTAAGTTAGCAGCCGTTTGGTGGACCAATGGACGAGCCCCACCAATCACGTAACCAATCTTGGCTCCACACGAGTAACGGATCGGATGCTAGGGAATTTCTCGAAGTGGTAGAGTACAAGTCATGATCCTTAAGTGGTCACGATACTGGTCTCGGGTGTCACTCAGCACCTTAAACCAAGTAGGCAGGGTAGGGGCATTGAGCCCTCAGGTTATGGACAACAAATGGGTTGGTCTCTGCCGGGTAGTGGTTTCCCCACCTGTAGCACGGGAAGGAAGTTCCGAATTCTATTGGCTTGGCGTTCACTTCCGATCGGTGAGCAGGATCGCTGCTCGGCTACTGCCTGTGCAAAAAGCAGTAGGGATATGTCAGCTAGACGTGTCCCCGTCTACCAGTACGCATACTGGGAGGTCACCTTTAGCCCAAAATCCCTGTCCGGGCGGGTAGGGTGACCGACTGAGTCTGCAGTCTCCGACACGGGACAAACCTGGTGACTTTGCCGGGTTGTGATTTCCCCACCCGTGGTCACAGGTAGGAATTTCCGACTTCCAATCGGTGAGCAGGAATGCTACTCGACTACTATTAGTGCATAAAGTAGTAGGGAGGCGAAAGATAGTCGTCACCCCGACTACCAGTGCCTACTGGTAGACCCAATCCGTCGGGTGACAGCAGGAAATCTCCGACTCCCCTCCTGTAGCCCATTCTGTCGCAGTAGGGGGCCCAGGACGCAAATAGCAGTTAAGACTGGCAGTTAAGATATTTGGTTTTGTGGGATAATATCGTGAGGGTGCACTCGGGCTCACGTATCGGTCCCGAGAAGTCACAGTAGACCTCCGGCATAGAACTGCCACCGGAGCTATCATTTGCGTAAAGCTGTGCATTTCTGCGTATCGATTACTGTTTTCGAAGCTCGATCAACCTTGATACGATTTTCATCGATCAAGTTCCGCGGCGAATTTAAATCCTCGTCATCGAACTTTTTTAATCACCACACCCAACTATCGAGACTTGTAGAAATCTATCATCGAATCTGACAAAGTTACTTATATGCCTCTTGGACATCGATCATAATGATCAAACATAGCGTCCGCGAATTCACGACCGAAAATGCCACTGCTCTAACGCTGAGTAAAAATCTGAATCTCTCAGTTGTAGTAGTAGTCTCTTCAGACGTACTAATAATCAATCGTCTCGAATGATAATCTGTCTGTCTCCATGTAGCCTCATCCCCACCCCTTCTACTTTGGAAGGGCAGCTAAACTCCGCCTAAGAAACACGTCAATATTTTATTAACCAATAATAACCACGAGTATGTTGCATGTGACCTACCCCCATTGGTTGTTGATCATTGACGTTTGGCATTAATCGACCGATCCCCGTCCACTCTCAAGCCACGTGACATCTTGTCTCGTGATCCAGTGTCATTGTTCTGCAGCAACATCTGTTTTGTCTCTAAAATTTAGGTCACCATCCATATAACCTTCCTCTACTGCCCCTCCTCCTATCGTTTCTTGTCAAGAATCTATTCTATTGTACTACTGCCAGCTCTGTACCCTAACACTGGCCAGAATGTCATGACAACTTGTAAGCAGAGTCATCACGCGTTTACCAAAAGAAGGTCCGACCCTCTCTTTTGTTAGACGTTAGTTAAACCAGATGCTCACTTTCTCCTTTCCGCCAGTCGCGACATGCATTTATTTAACAATTACCCACCTGGGCAGTATTGTCCATGCGACGTTGTCCTGCAAATATTTCTTTTGAAATTACTTATAACATATGAAAAAGGTTTAAAGAATGATTTTTTAATTACAGTATTTCTTCGATTTTCAAAGAATTAGGCTTAATAATTTATATGATAAAAATAAATATCTTAGCTAGCAAATACAATGCTTTATATAATTCTAAATATTTTGTATCAGAATTTTCTAAGGTTTTCGAAAAGAAGTGGTTTTACTATTTGACTGATGAAAGCATTCCCAACCAATTACCCTGGTGTCATAAGGTGAAATATTGAATTTTTGCAATAAGTTTGATAATGTAACGAAAAACAAATTTGTATAGCTGCAGAGAATTTGCAGAGAGCTCCCCTTACATTCCAGCTACTGGGAACACTACAACTCTTCCTTTTCTACGTGGAAACTTGAGTCAGTTCACAACACTGCACCTGGCCCTGATTCCATTCACTATGAGATGCTTAGACAACTCAGTCTAGTATCGCAACCTTCTAGATATCTTTAATCTTTCATGGTCCGAGGAAATATTCCGTAATCCGTGGAAGGAAGCAACGGTATTTCCCCCTTCAAAAACCTGGAAAGGACAAGTCAGCCATCAGAATCGCGTTGACGAGTTGCGTTGGTAAAACTGTGGAGAGAAATATCAACAGCCGCAAAGTGGAGTATTTGAGGTTGAAACCCGGACAAAAAGGAGAAAAAAATCTAATTTGTTGTACAGCTTTCAATTTTGTATCACCTAATAGCTGTTTAATATATTGGAAAATTGGTCTAACGACTTTAATATATTGGAAAATTGGTTAAATCTGACGTTTGCCATCGCCGTTTGAATGGAAGGTTTGTACGTTTGCAGATGTCCTTGAATTACAGTTCCTAGAGTTTGTGACGTTTTAGAAATAAATTTATTCTACCCGAATTGATCGCTAAATAGACTTCAAATGTTACACAGGGATAAATAAAAATATTTTTTTTAATGTTTTCGGAAGGTTATACTTAATTTAATAAATTTTTAAATATGTGTCGGGGTCTGTCGCGTACTTTTGATGACACTGTATTAATATACAATGTATGTAAAATGATCCCAAAAGAAAAATTTTGCTCAAAATTGCCCAACGCTTATTTATGAATATTAAAAAATTAATACGTTTTTGCAGCTTGATTACGTTCATGAAGCGTGTTTACAAATAGCAAATTTAGACACCAAATTTTTATGAAGAACTCAACTGGATAATAATGTAATTTTTGTTTATGCATCTAAATGATTTAAGATATTTGACAGGGACACACCGATTGGGATGGAGGAGGCACAAATGGAAATATACCTCCTTGGTGGATTGTGGGATTTGCATTAAGGTGAGCAGTCGATAAATCAGAGAAAGAAAGGATTTTATTTTGTGATCAGTGTAGACAACTTAAGGATATTAAAAGAAAAGAGTTTTTGAGTGTTATGTGCTGCTTGCGCAACACTCACTCATTGTATTAGTCCAGATATATCTACGGACACTTCCATTCAGCTTCCATTCAGTGCTCTTCACTGTCTCCCTTCGAGAAGTGTCAACGATGTTATTACTTCAATAAAGATCGTCTGTTGAAAAAGAACGTTTCGAAGTCGTCAAATGATCAACTCCATAATATCCTCATAGCGAAGCTATGTCCCACACAGGGATTCAGTAGTATTTCTCAGAGGAAAGCCACCGTAGTGTACACATATCCCGTAGTGCGCTTGTACTAAGTGTGTACTAAGTTTTGTTATGCTTTGAGATGAATTGAGAAGATTGGTTATTAAGTGAAATTCTTTTTTCTGAAGGTAACATATCAAATAATATTTGAATATTGTGCAACGAGACAGCTGGATAGTTTTTCTTTGGTGATGGTGTAACAATTAGCGATAAGTTCTTAAATTATTCATCATCATGGATCAGTTTTTTCCTCATACGGTAATAGAAAGTTTTCGCGTCATCGAACAATATCAGCTATCTCTCAATTCAATCTACAGTATCCATCAGCAATATACAGAACAAGAATGAAGATATCCTGAATACCGAAGAATCAGATTAACTTGTAGATCAACATATTTTAATATATAAATACACCAACTATAACTTTTCTGATTTTTATTTAAGTTATATAATTTTAGTAGATTAAAATTGCAATTTTTGTATTTGAAATGTGCAAAAATAGTTTTTGTATATATTAAATAGGTTCATAGAAATATGTCAATATACACTAACATACTGTTACAAACACAGTTTTTCTCGTGTTATTATACAAAACTATGTATTGTCCGAATATTCACTTTCCGGAAAAATACTTTTGTCCGTGTTTAGAGGGCAAATACCCCACAGTACGACATCTCGGATGGCATTTTGAGAGGTATAACCCCCTGAGTCAATCTCAGTGAGGTTTCAGGAAGTTCCATTCCACCCTGGACAACCTTCTCCTGGAAAAAGCAATTCAAGATGCGTTCGTGCGACGACATTATGTCGCCGGAATATTTTTTTACATTGAATAGGTCTACGATAATACTTGGCGTCCTGGCGTTTTACAACATATCTATGGCTGGGGTTTCAGAGAACGTCTTCCCCTGATGTTACATCTCTTTTTGGATAAACGTTCCTTCCGTTACACAGCTGGAAAAGACAGCGGATCTCCTTTTTCAACAGAACGTTGTCCCTCACGGTTCAATCCTGAGTGTGACTTTATTTGCGGTGGCCATTAATAGCATAACATTGCTGTGAGGAATACTGTCAAAAACTCTCTTTTTGTCGATGACTTTGTCATCCTTTGCTCATTGCAGAGTGTCTCAGGTGCGGAGCGACAAATCCAATATCTCAATAGATCCTAATCGTTCTCAATAGATTGTAACAGTTAAAGAAAATGATTTTTCGTTATTTACTGTTAACATTGTTTTTTATCTTGCCATTCGATGGCGCCAGATTGCCATGTACAGTTCCTTTGGTTTCCAATCTAAACAAATCAATAAAAGCTTGTTTGTTGCTAATCGCAGTGTAAGCACTTCGTCTGTCTGCTATTAATATATTCAATCAAATACTCTAATTGGTTATCATGAATGAGCGCTACTTAATTTATGTAAATAAAAATCATCTTGTGATTGTGTCAAGAGATGTAATCTTTCAAGAAAGAAAGAGATGTAATCTTTCAGAAAATACGATGAATCCACTTAATGATCATTACAAAACGGAATAGAAAAGTCAAATTTGGGGAAGTGTGAAGAGCAGCAAGAAGAAATAAGGGAACGATTTGAAAAAATAATGAAAATGAGACACAGTAAAGAAGATGCTACTGAGAATACACCAAATCGACAACTAAGAGACCGTTCGCTACTGCAAAGACCCAAGCATTTAGAGGATCATATCATTGAAGTACAGTCATATGAAAATGACAATGGTAATCCTGAAATATATGAAAAACAATTTAACGCCAAAGACAGCAGAAACTGGAAGAAGGCCAGGAACAATGAAATGAGTTCATTAAAGGAAAAACAAACTTGGGAGTTGAATGACTTACCAGTTTGAGCAAGAGCAATACCCTGTAAGTGGTTTTACAGGCTCAAAACAAATCTAGATGGCAGCAACAATAAATATAAAGCTAGACCCAATTTTGCTAGTCCAGTAGTAAAATTGGGGACAATACGTGCTGTATTAAGCATCGCCGCAGAAGAATGCATTTATCACAATTCGACGTATCAACAGCATTCCTTCATGGAGATCTGGAAGAAACTATATTTATGCAACGGCTAGAAGGTTTCAAGGATGGCAAAGAAAGAGTGTGCAGACTCAAGCTTAGCCGTATGGTCTAAAACAATCACACCGTTGTTGGAACAAGTGTTTTGGTCACCTAACAGATCTTGGTTTTGAAGTAAATGAAGCTGACCCATGCCTTTACATTCGTAAAAGAAAAGGCGGAAAATTTCTAATAGTGTTGTACGTTGATGATGGTCTGATTTCAGCAACTGAACAACCCGACTCTGAAATATCCATAGAAGAGTTGAAAACTAAACTCAGAATTACTGTTGGAGAGGTATCCTGTTTTGTAGAACTAGAAATTGAACGTCATAGTGACAACTCACTAACCAGCAGTCAAAAAGGATATTCCAGAAAAATTCTCCAACGCTTTGGATTTCATTAATGCAAACCAGTGTCAATCCCCATGTTAAAGGATTCAGGATTACAAGATTCAAGATCTCTGATTTTCCGTACAGACAAGGCGTTGGTGCTCCTATGTACTTCATGGTGGGAACTAGGCCAGATCTGGCCCGCAATGTAAGATTTCTGCCAAAATCACTCAAAAACTCTTCTGCCGAAGATATAGTGCGAGTGAAAAGAGTATTTCGCAATATAGCTGGTACAGCTAGCTATGGAATCACATATCGTGAAACAGATAAAAGAGGTGTACTTCAGTGTATGATTCGAATTATGGTGGATGTACAAAAACGGGTCATTTAACGTCTGGATATGTGATGATATATATAGGAGGAGCTATCACTTGGCGCAGCCAAAGGCAAGCCATTGTTGCTACCTCAACCACCGAAGCTGAAATCATAGTAGCATCAGAGGCAGTTAAAGAAGTAATCTGGTTCCACAGTGGATAAGAGGGCAGCTGTAAAGCTGTCACACAACATTAAATATCATATACAGATTAAACACATGTAAAATAAGCATTTCTTTATACGGGAGAAGGCACTAGAAGGAAAACTGAATGTTGAACAGGTGTCGACTGAAAAACAAGTCATTGAAATTTTAACAAAACCTTTTATAAAGTCAAGACTATTGAAGTTGTGTGATCAAATGCGACTCTTTTAAAAAGTAAGCAAAAACATGTTAACAAGGGAAAGTGTTAAAGAAAATGACTTTTCATTATATTCTGTTAACATAATTTTTGTTTTCTTACCATTCGATGTCGCCAGTATGTCATATAGAGTTCCTTTGGTTTCAAATAAATGCTATAAACAAATCAATAAATGTGCTCGTTTGTTTCTAGTCGCAGTGAAAGCAAGTCGTCTCTCTCCTATTAATATATTCCAACAAATACTCTAATTGTAACTATGGTCAAAGACGGCTGGCTTTCATTCCTCTGCTGAAAGAACACTGTGTTCTTTTCAGTAGGAGCCCAAGCCTCCTACCAGAACCTCGCCTCGCCTTGGGCGACAACGTTCTCAAATCATGTTCAGTAAAATTCTTAGGTCTTATCTTTGATGAGAGACTAAATTGGATTGAACATCTTACCAACCTAAGAGCTAGGAAAGTATTCTCTCTAAATTTTCTGAAGCGCCTGAGCAGCAGGGAATGGATTGCTCATCGCTCCTCCTTACTCCAGTTTTATTGAGTATTCATAAGATCTCTGCTCGATCATGGCTGCATTGTGTATAGCTCTGCTCATGCAAGCAATTTTTTTAAAATGGATCGTGTCCATCATGCAGGAATCCGTCTAGTTACAAGAGCCTATCGTACTAGTCCCATTACGAGTTTGTATGCCGAGAGTGGCGAACCATCTCTTTACCTCCGGCTGAAACTACTCATGTTACGACACTTTTGCCATGTGTGTGTTTTACCCGACAATCTGATACCCAACGCAGTATTTCATCCTCCTTCTTCCATTCGTTTCTACAACAGACTAAGAGCAACCAAACAATTTGGATATAGCTCCAATCAAATTTTTGAAACCTTGAAGGTTTTAGTGACTCCTGCTTGGGTTTTGCAGAAGCCGAAGATTAATTTCGATCTTCCGCAATATGACAAGAAGAATACTCCAGCCGTGATGTTGACGGCACACTTCCACCTAATCCTCGACATTACATCGGGTCTATATTCCTGTGTTTACTGACTGGTCGAAGCAGGCTGATGGTGTCGGATGTTCGTTGGTGCTCCCCCGTAAGACCTGCGGCTACCGTCTTGGCGACTTGTGCAACGTTTACACTGCTGAGTGTTAAACCATATTGCGAGTACTGCGGTCAAAGAGGTGTTCCCGGCGATCAAATTTCTTGATTTACTTTGATTCTCTGAGTGCCCTTGAAGCAATTTACAATATGTATCCAGCCGATAAGCTGATCCAGAACATCTAGGGTGTACTGTTCTCTCTCCAAAATGACGGAAAGAACATTATGTTCTGCTGGATTTCCAGACACGTAGGTAATAAATAATAAATAAATTTATTGTCAAAAAACAGTACAAACTGCGTATGACCACGTGGAGGAAAAAAAACTAATTTACTCTCCGGAAGCAAGCAAGGGACCATCCCATCAATTCCGATCAAGGGCCCTAAGGCAGAGGCGGATTCAAAAAATTCAGCAAAAATTCCTAGATAAGATAAAAAGTTAGCTGCGAGTTATAATACTAATAGAATGTCAATATGTTTGTAATTTTAAGCAAAAAATTACATGTAAGTTATTATCGAACTATAGATTATTCTGAGTATAGTGCTTAAAAATCATAAGAATTGAAATAACACTAAATTCACGATTTATTGTTACAATAGACACGCCCCTAGACAAAGTCTAGAGAACCTGTATGATAAATCCGCCTCTACCAGAAGGAAAAACCGAGAAAAACCCGGGCCAGGATGGGGCTACAGAATTTATGTACACAACCGTGCCAATGTTGAGTACACATAAAACTAAATTAATATGAGCCATAAGACAACATAGGTATAAGAGAAAATGAGGAAGCAGACGTTTCCGCGAAGGTGGCATGCCTCAAGAATCGCGTGGATTTCTCCATGGTACCGAAAGGGGACATTTTAAATCCCATCAAGACAAGGATACAAGGAGAGGATGAAACAATGTGTTGTTGGCTGTTGAAAGGAATAAGCTCCGACTTATGAAGTGAAGTCATGGAGCAGTTCCTGTACGTCAGCCAGGGGTGAAGAAGTCTTACTGACCCGCCTAAGCATAGGACATAGTGCTCTCACTCTTGCAACTTGTTGATCAACCCGTATGTAAGGAGTGTATGTCATCTCTGACAGTGCGTCACCTACTAACTGATTGCATAAAATACTTCAGATTACTGAGAAACATTGGTCATTTACAAAAATTCTTGGAAATGCAGCGAATCATTTATATAGTGCTGAAGTTTATAAATAGATCGGTGCTCCTCCCACAAGTTCTCGAGAGGGTTTTAATTTTGCATACTTCTTTCCTTTTTCTCTTCTTATTTTCTTCATTCTTCTTTTGTTTGGAAAATTATAGTTTTCAGAATTTTATTTAATTTTTAATACATTGTTTTACGCATCTCTTGTCTGTTTTTTCCTATGATATTTGTGTATGGATATTTGCTCAATTCCGGAGAGTTTTTATGTGGGTATGGTCGATGTATTTGGCGAGTCCCACACATGGGGAAGAGCCACGTCGTTTCTTACATATGGTGCAAAACTGCATTTATCCCTATCTGCAAGGGTTCTTATGACCTAGACATTGGCGAACCGTAAAACCCCAATTAATATATGGAATATATAGAAGGAGAAAGAAAGCAAAAAAGTATAATAAAGGGACAATCCATACGAAACGGTCCAGTAGTCGCTCGACACTAAAAAAATTCAAATTTTCCCTGTTCTTTTTCTTGTTATTCGGAAGTTCAAAACTGATTAAAAAATTATCTCAAACCGTTTACGTGTTGCGGCCATTCTTATCCACCCACACGCCCATATTTTCGCGATTGTTAGCATTTACATTATCGTTCATATCTTGTGACCTTTTCATCTTATAAAGTTCAAATAAAAACCAATGCAAAGATTTCAGTTTTTGTATAAACTTTGTTCAGTACTTATTTTGTCTTACATCTTACTTGTATGAAAATAGTTCATCTAAACTTGGATATGAATATCGAGTACATTTCACTTTTGCGAATTTATTGTGAAGAAATGAGCGATATATACAGCTTTATATTTTTGTGGATGTAGACACACATTAGTAGCATTACTTAAATAAATATCAACTTTTTTACTTTTATCCTTTATTTTTTATGAATACCGGTGCTATCGGACTCCTGAAGATGGGCGATGACAGAACGTCTGAAACGTTGCAAAACGAAAATACACCTGTTGTGAAGATATAAACAGGTAAAGACGATGAATAATATCCAAAAAGATTGTAATAAAAATGACTTGGGAGTGGTTGCGACTCTCATGGTACCTCATTAATTAATTCTTCGGTACTTCGGATTCTTGGGTCTTCTACCCAAAATGTTTTTATACCATGACAAACCATTAACACACAGAATTCACATTCTGAAAACGAGCACTATAGTTCATTGACTAATCAAAACATTAGAAACAATATATATTTCAATTTTTCCGTGGATATTAAAAGAAATTAATAGCACAAATAATTTTCCTTATTTCTATTGAATTATAAAATGTTTTTGCAGCATATTATACTTTTAAAGCTTCTACTCCCTTAATCTTAATCAACAATTATTTTTAATTATCCTATTAATAAGTCAAATTCTCTGTCTTCTTGTACTGGTCAACGATCCAGAAAATTTTCAAGTGGAGAAGTTAAAAAGAAATTCTTATAATAGCACTACAAGTAATAATTTCATCATTAATTCTTTACAGATTCGTCTTAAAGCAATAACTACATTAATATCGTCTTAAGTCATTTGAGCAAAGTAGTCATTTTTTAAGTAGTGCTGTGAATAGTCAAGTCCTCTCTCCTACACTTCTTTAATAAGAGGGGTTCTAGGTCCAAATATATTTTATTTTAGAAATTATTCATTCACTCAAAAACTAGAAAAATACATTTACATGGTATTGTATCCTTCAATAAAGAAGAAAACTTTTCTAAAATAAAATTTTTCTGAAATAAAAATAAATTTCGTTCATTCACAAGTTCATTTTAAAAGAAAATAATTTATTTTTTAACAATAAACATAATAATTGTAATATATATAGACTAATTACAAAATAAGAATAAATATAATTATACTATATAATTTTTTTTCATATACTGTTAATCAGAGGAGGCATTTTTATCCTTTATTCATTCACTTATTTTCTTTTTGAACGTTTTAAATCTTGGTTTTGAACATTTCTTCGGTCATTTGGTGGATCATTTAAAATATTGCAGCCATTATTATTATAAGGCGCTACAACTCTTTATGAGTCTTGGCCAGCTCAATCACCTTCCTCCATCTGACTCTATCCTTCGCAACTTCTTTCCAGTTCCTTATGCCCATTATTCGGAGGTCGCACTGAACAGCATCCAGCCATCGGAGTCTCGGTCTACCTTTATGACGGGTTCATAGAGGTGTTCACTTGGAAATTACTTTGGTAACTCTTGAGTCCTCCACTCTCTCAAGATAACTCAACCAGGCGAGCCTCCTGGATTTTACATCTATTTTTATTTTCAATTAGATCATCTAATTCTTTATTGGTTTTTGTTCTGTATACACCTTCTGTGATTCTTGTTGGGCCAAATATTCTTCTAAGGATCTTTCGTTCGAACACACCAAGTTTCCATTCCATCTTATTCTTGATCATCCATGTTTCACATCCATATGTTACAATTGATTTAATGACGGTATGATGTAGTCGAAGTTTGGACTTCCTGGACAAAACTAAACTTTTAAAAAGGTTACGATACCCATAACATGCCCTATTACTAGCTGCGATTCTCTCATTTATTTCTTCTTCGTCCTCGCCACTAAAATTTATCTCAGTTCCTAGGTATTTAAAAGATGTTACTTCTTGGATCATCGTATCTCCCAATGCTATTTCTTTACCGCTATCATTGCGTCTATGTCTGGAAAACTTCACGTATTTTGTCTTCTTATCACTGACTATTAAACCCGCTTCCTCGGAATCTATTTTTAGTTATACGAAAGCTTCTTTCAAGCTCGCTAATGTCCTTGATAATATTAAAACATCATCCGCATATGCACATATCTGTTTCAGCCGCGTAGAGATATTCCCCCTTGTATTCAGTCTAAAATTCTGTCAATGGTGATAACAAACAACAATGCCGATAAGGGGTCGCTTTGTCTAACGCCATCATTAATTAGGAAATTTTCAGTTGTTTCGCTTCGTATTTTTACTTTTGCTATTGTGTTGGTTAAGGTCATCTTAATAAGGCGTATTTACTTTCTTGGTACGTCATAACTACTTAGGGAGTCAAAGACAGCTTTCCTTTTAATTCTATCAAGTGCCTGTTTATAGTCAATGAAGATATTGTGGATCTCAATGTCATATTCATGACACTTTTCAAAAATCTGTTTGACAATGTAGATGTTGTCTGTAGTGTACCTATCTGGTCGAAAGCCCATTTGAAAATCCCCCATTTTGTCTTCCATGTATTTCATTAATCTGTTATAAAAACAGGTAGAGAAAACTTTATACGACACATTCAGTAATAATATACCTCGGTAATTCTCACAGTTCTTTTTATCTCCTTTCTTAAACACAGGGCATATGATAGTTTCTTGCCATTCAGATGGGATAGTCTCTTTGATTCATATTTTACACGTCAATTTAAAAATTCTATTCTTTAGAGCTAGTCCACCTTTTTTAATGAATTCAGCTACAATTTGATCTGGGCCCAGAGAATTGTTATTCTTTAATTTGTTTATTATTTGATAGATATCCGTTCTTGTAATGGAAGTTGCATGTTATCTTCACCAGTATCTCCTTTATCTTCCTCCTCACTTTCAATTGGCAAATTGCAATTTAAAAGTTCAGAGAAGAAGGAAGCCAGAATATCTTCCTTCTCTGTGACAATTCTTCCTTCCTTGTTTCTTGGTCCGATGTGTTTACATTAGTTGTGTTACTCATATTTTTTGTATATTTATAAAACTTTCTTTTCAAATTCTTTTTTCTAGCATTCTCTATTTCTTTCATTGTTTCATCCAGCCACAGTTTTTTTCCATCTCCTAAGAATCCTTTCATTTTTCCTCATTTCTAGATACTGGGCTCTACTGGCTCTTGTTTTAGACTGCAGTCACTGCTTCCTGGTTCTGTTCTTTTCCTGGACTGCTTCTCTGCATTCGTCGTCCCACCATTCATATATTAATTTTGTGTTACCATACTCAAATACCTCCTTTGCTGCCTCTACTATACAAGTCTTTATTTGCCTACATTCCTCTTCAACACACTCGTTTTCTTCTTTTTCTACCAATTTATCTTTCACTACTTGCCTATAATCTTTAAGTTTATCTTTGTTATCTATATTATGCCTGTTCCAGGCTCGCGGTATTGTACTCGCTCTAACACACACTAGACTCTGCTTTAAAATTGTTTTAACAAGATAGTGATCAGTATCACAATTGGGTTCCCTCAATGTTCTCACATCTTCTATTAATCTCATCTTAGATCGATAACAATAACATGGTCAATTTTATTGATTGTCATTTTATCTGAGGAGACCCAGGTTCCTTTATGAGTTTCTTTGTGTTTAAAGCGGGTGTTTGCTATTATCAGATTATTTGCAAGAGAAAAACCAGCCATTAGTTCTCCCTTATCATTTGACATCTGATGTAATCCATATGGGCCGGAATTTTCCTGGTATCGTCTTTCTTTACCAATCAGCATTATATGTCATGTTTTGGTATGCGGTCCAAAAGTAATTGGAGATCTTCATCGAAAAGTTCCTTCTGCACTTCTTTATCCTCTGTCGGTGCATGCACATTTATTATGCTAATGTTGTGGAACTTTCCCTTAATTCTAATTTTACGTAGTCTCTCATTTACCGGTTCGAATCCAAGAATATTCTTTTCCAGCTCCTTAAAAGCCATAAATCCCGTTTCTAACTGCCCTGACTGATGTTCAGAGCCACTATAATAGACTGTATAGTCATCCTTAACTATTTTCCCAGAGCCCTGCCACCTAATCTCTTGAATTGCTAGGATTCTGATTTTCGTTTCTTTAACTGCTTCTGCAATCTCGTACATCTTCCCCAAGTAACATTGTGGTAACATTCCAAGTTCCAATACTTAAACGATCAGATCGTATCCTTTTAACAGAGCCGTTTCGTCTTAATTGATCTGCTCCTTCTTTGAGCTTTTGTAGCGGGACTGGTTTTCCAGGAATAGGTTGCTGGCTGAGACCCAACCCTCAAGACTGTGAAGGGTCAGGATTTGTGTAGGGTTTACTCCCCTAGGGAGGTTGGCTTCACCATTCCTACGGAGACCCCCCTCCCCCTTCTGTTTTCTGTCAGGGTTTTCCTTCCCTTAGCTTACAGCTCCCGTTTTCAGGCGCCGGAGATTCACCTTCCGCCTGTTCTCGTTAGCTACACTCTGAGTGGACCATAGGTGATCCACACTCTACGAACATCATCTCTAAGAAGATAGCGCCGAGTCATGTAGTCTCCCACAGCCCAAAGCATCTCCGAGTCTTGATTAAGATTCCAAGAGCTAATGAGTGCATTGCCCAGGGACCCCCACTAGGAGGTGAGAATCAGACTTGACTGACAAAGCCTTATTTAACGGGACAGCATGCGGGCACTTATTGGTGTACACTTATGGGCATCAGGTACCCCACCCGCACCATATTAGTCCATTGGCCCCCTCTTGCAGTCATTATTGCTCTTATTTTGCAAATATTCATGTGTCTACTTCAGACGTTCTATTTATCTTTTGTAAAAAGACTTTTTCTAACTGAATTAGTACAAATTTATTTTAAATTACTAGCGCACAGTAAATGGAAAGAGATTCTAACATGAAAATGTAATGAAAAGCAAGACACTACCTATCTCTTTTGTTAATTCAAAATTCAATAGTTGTCTGAAATTTCTTTAGAAGTATTTATTAATGTACCTATTTATTAAAGTTTATTAACGAATTACTTAACGCACCTCCACATGTTATAATTACATACTTTGCATTATCATGAAATGAAGCATTATATACCATAGTTATAATTTTAAAAGAATCTCAATGGAATTCATATTTTGTACTGGGACAAGCTTGATCAACTAACGCTTTTACAATTATAGCTTCTTAAATGTTTATCATACATGCTACAAATAAATGATTTGATCTTCCCATTTCTCCGGTAAAATTCGTGCAAGAAAATGAAGCAACAAATGAGAAAATAGTATTTTTATTTCAAAACTTCAGATAGTAACAAGTTTGGTTCATTCAGTCTTATTAATTACTAACTATACAATATCGCAAGTAAATCTGGAACAAATACTCTCTACTGTTATCATGAACGCGAACTACTTATACATTAAACTCCATATTCTTGAAGTACCTCAAACCTAATTATTTACTTTGCTTTATTTTTTTTATTTATAGTTTATGGGTTAGATGAAATATATGAACACACATGTACACGTCACTCAATCCAATAACTATTTCAATGCAACTACTATTATTATCACTCCAAGTAAATAAATTTGTGAAAATGGAGTTCATAGACCTAACTCAACTATTATCGGGAATGACGCCTCCAAATGCTCTCTCATGATAAATTCCGAACAAAATATTTTTGGCACTTCACTCATGACAGACATTACACAACGCAATTTGTAAACAGAAATTTAGAGATAGATTATATTACACTTCAGTATAACTATTAATATTTCAGTCGTCTTCTGTCAAAACACTAGACCTCTGACAAAAATTTTCAGGAAACAAGAAACTGAGTAACACTTTTGTCTATAAAAAAAAATTTCTTCACAAGTTAAATGAGATATAAGCAAGTGTTAACCAAAAGTATGAAAGTTCTTTCTGTTTTATTTGCTGTAAAACTTGATAAATAGAGTTATTATTTTGGATTATTTTATTTGTGTATATTATCTTGAAAACAATATGTTGAATGTGTCTCGTCTTGTTTTGGAATCAACCATTCACTTCACGATTTAAAAATAGTATGATGCATCTTGGTTTGAATGTTGTTGTTTCTCCCTTGTACAGGGGAACTACATCTTGTAAAATCTGTTGGAATCTCCACATCGCAAAAATAGTAATTTCAAACATTATTTCCCAACATATGACATCCTGCAACATATTTCAGAGCCATATCAATATATTCAATTTAAGTCATGAATTTCAATATTATCAAGTAAAATGTTCTAAATTTCACTTCACCAACACCAAATCAACAACACTATTGATGCAAACGAAACTCACACGAACAATTGTAGACCTAACCTCGTTGATGAGTGAGGTGAGGTAGATAGCCTGCGTCAAATCTACTCTCCGAGGTAAGTAACCTGCCTGCTTAAATTACAGACGGCTTGCCTCATTTTTGAGGCAATATCCATTTACACGGGGCACGTAACCTGCCTCGCAGCTTGCCGGGCAGGTTACTTGCCAGCAGCTTGCCCCGCGTAAACGGGCCTTTAAGGAACTTGCCAGTTACTCCGTCCGCACTTTGTCATAATCGTGTACGACCTCGCAATACATTATAAGTTAACGAAAAAAAAAAATTAATTTAGGTGTTTTACCAAATACATGAATATAATAGAAGTAAATCTTACGGCAACTGTTGTGTTCGTTAAACACCGCTGGGAACCACGGATATTCAACGGTCAGTATAAGAAAAATGTACGTCCATATTCATACGTATTTACACACGTATACAGATTTACACTGTACTAATACTCTTATATATATACACACACACATCACTAAATATTTTACTTATTTATACTCGTATATAAATAAATTATATGTCATCGTTTTCCTCTACTTCATTCTGTCATCCACAAATATTAAGGGACTGGGAACAGAATTAAGAAAGGTCGGCAGAATCATTGTCTTCCACTACTTCTAATTCAGCAATTCTTTTATCTCTGCTTTCTCTAACTATATTGAAAAATTTTCCTAGGAGTTGCACAACCGGTAATCGTATTTCCCTCATGATTTCGGTGTCCAACGTTATAAACTTTATTATCAAAAAAGCAATTACAAACTGCGTATGACCACGTGGGGGACAATAACATCCCATCAATTCCGGTTAAGGGCCCGAAGACAGAGGCGGATTACTATTTCCACACACTCCTAAAAATAGTTCAGTACTGTGAGATTTGAATAATTTAACAATTAAATTTAAAAAAATCAGCATTGTTCGGTCGTTCAAATACGGAGAACGAGCGACGGAGCGGGGGAAGGGGAGCTTCCTCACTCCACGAAATTTAAAAATCCGCCGTTGAGTTGTACGATGAAGCGACGTCCACATCTGGCGAGAATGCAAGCTGAGACCTGTTGGAGAAAGAATTTATTGCTGTAAAGAAATGGTAGGCGAGCGAGGGTGTGGGACACCGACCCGCCTGGTTGTATTACTGAGGGTGGTTAAAGGGACAGCTGGTGGAAGGCCCAAGTTGCGACTTGTTCTAGAGAAAAAAACCTTGCAAAAGAAGATTGAAGAACGTTCGAAAATCCCCAAAATCCCCAATCAGAACCGTGGCACGGTAGGGGGGGGGAACATCTGCGTGATTTCGAAATTTGAAGATTTTGGAAGTGGGGAGAAACATGTAGGAAGGGAGAAAACCTATTTAAGAAATGAAAACTGTTCCTTCAGCCCATTATCCTTCTAGAAATTATTGCGATCCATTATTATCTCGTGCGCAAGTCAGGTTGCTTCTAGAAATTTTCGCGAGCTCACGACTTCAAAGATTTTTCGAGGCATGTGAGATCTTTTTCATCGAAACTTTGTCGATCTTTCGGGAGCACCGAACATGACTTATAAATTGT
The DNA here is from genome assembly GCA_002313205.1 of Laupala kohalensis. Lineage (NCBI taxonomy): Eukaryota > Metazoa > Arthropoda > Insecta > Orthoptera > Trigonidiidae > Laupala > Laupala kohalensis. The sequence continues at coordinate 112,090 of NNCF01139093.1, forward strand.
TCGTGATTGGAGCCACTACTCCGTTTTTATTTTCGAAGACTTCCGAGTAATTCATAACATCGAATGAGTCCGCTATCGTCCGGCGCGAAGCCTATAGTTTTGGCGAATATTGTCGGCGGCGACGCCTGAGGGCGCCCAGGACGCGAAGCTGAGGGGACGAATCATCACTGGTTGAGCCGTAGCTAGCGATGTCGTCAACCCGGAAGCGCTCGGAGATCGAAGCCAGGCCAGCTGTCTGAGGCCAGCGCACCCTCCACTCACCATTGCAGCACTTTATTGATCATCTGACGAGGTATTTGTACGATTGGGGGTGTTATTCAATCCATATCGTCATGTGCTGTTGCGAGACAACAATTGCGGATCTTATTGCAAAGAAGGGTCCAGAATTTTGGACTTAAGGACTCGTGAAGAGGGGCCAATTATTAAAAATGATCTCCGCTTAATTATGTCCATTAAATTTGTAATCAATGTACCAGCCTTTTTCGAGAAGAGAGAATATTTGTAAAGCCAGTGTTTATTGTATTTGTTAGAAGTGTAGAGAAATTATTGTAATGTGTGATCTAGGAGTTAAATTTGTTGAATATTCATGTTTTTTTGTAGAGAAGCCAAAGTCGGCGGTAACATCTGTGTTTTTTTTGTTAGCGTTGATAGGAAATCACGTGTGTCTTTTGGGGGAATGCATGAGGGTTTTTTTAAAATTGTAAAGTGATTTATGTTAATTAAAGTTAGTGAATTAATTTGTCTTAATGCGTTTTCCTGTGTGTGGAACCCCAGTATGGTTTTTCCCTGTATTTAATAAATCTCAAGAAAGTGAATCCACAAGTACGTATTATTATCGAACTATAGTTTATTCGCAAAGTATTGATAATAAATCGTAACAATTAAATAATACTGAATTCGAGATTTATTATTTCAATAGATGCCGCCTCTAGGAGAGAGTCTAGCGAGTGTGTATAAAAAAATCCACCTCTACTCGAAGAAAGACCGGAGGAAAACCCGGGCCAGAATGGGACTAGAGAATACACAACCGTGCCAAAGTTGAGCGCATATAAAAATAAACTTATATGAATAATAAGTCGCAATACAAACATGCAGGAAAATAGTTTTGAAATTCTTATCAGATATTCGAAAGTACTACAGCAATGGGATGATAAAGTACAAGACAACTTAGAAAGATTTATTAAAATCAATAAATTCTTTTACGTAGTTGTAGAAGCACTGGTGCAATAGGTAACTTTTAAGCACGGATTTGAAGAGATTTAATTTAATAATGTATTTTATATTTTTGGGGAGGGAATTGTTTAAAAAAACGAATGATATAGTCCTTTGTGGCAAAGAGTGGTTGACACTCGAGGACGATTAATATTGTTCGTATTGCGAGGATTGCGTTCGTGAACAAGACTGTTTTGTACTAAACAAAGGTGGCGCTTCAGTAATTCGATCTCAACAAACACGACCGTTTCATAAATATAAATGCAGGGAAGTGTTAAAATATTTAACTCCTTAAATAAAGATTTACAAGAGTTTCGGGGGTGTGATTTACAAATGTGTGTTTGAATGATGATGTGGAATAAAACAAGTCAGGCAATTTCTGGAAGAATACATTCGTTGTTGAAGGAGCTAGTCCTGTCAGTATTATTAAAAGATCTGCGTCCTCACCACCAACAAATGTATTGTCATATCGGTTACCGCAGAAAGGCCGGTCTGTGCAATTTGTAAATCGGCATCCTCCTCTGCTTGATCAAGATGTATATTGGCCACTAACATTACTCTTTTGATGAAATGAACTTTTTTTTTCCCATTGGACAAAAATTTATCCTGTAGTATTTGTGGAACGGAAGTCTCATTGAATATCTGGACAGAATTGCTTGTTAGCTCGGCGATCACGTTCCACAATTTTAATGCTCTTGTTAGAATGTGTAAGGTACCCACCAAACACTACAGAAACATTGGAGCCGAAATGAGTTAGCAAGCATCTCAGGTTCCCAATTGCAATGCTCCCAAAATTTGAATTTTCCTCCAAACAACATAATGATGCAAATAACTGCCATCGATAACTGAAAAGTTATTGTGACCCTGAATTTTGGCCATCTTGGTACTTTTCAAATATATAATAGAATAAAAATTTAGTTCCCTTCCTCATGCCGCCTTCTGTAAACAGTATCTTATTATTTAACTATAATATGATTAAAAAACTATTAAATATGTATTAAACAATATAATTTATTTGTTTAGTCCTAATATTAAGCTGCAATTTAATATAAATATAAAAATTATATTTGCTACAATTACTACTGTAATTTAAATATGTTTAATGTTATGAAAATTTATGAAAATAATATTTAATAATTTATGATAATCATGTTATGAAGATTTAAAGTCATAAATTTGTAAGTTTTAATCTTGTAATTTAAAATGTAACGTAATATTCTTCGCGATAAGTTGTAATATTATATTACTGTTTTTTGTATTTTATTTAATTATTATGTATCATACATTTATCTACAAATACGGTCTTCAGCCGTCATCCCAATTGAGGCTTTTTCGGGGTTTCCTCATTCGCTTAAGGTTAATACAGGAATGATACCCCAGAGTATATTAATTTTACGGTCCTCCCTTTTCGTAGTATAATTTATGTATATGTTTATGAATATATTAATGTATGTATTGTTATTTATGAGTCGTGTGGGAGGGCCGCGTGGTTTAGAGTCAGCACTTTATCGAGGACAGACGTCGCAATGCCGAACGTGGAGTGGGGCCAGTGGGACACAGTTACGCGCCAATGATAGTCATTATATAAGGAAAGGAATTGAGGTCAGGGGTCTCAATCAGCTCTCAATCGGCTCATGATCTCCAGCCGCTTCATCGTCGCCGCTATGTCTCCGGGTATTCGCCTAGGCCGGCCCGACGCTCCCCGACTTGGGAACCCGCCAACCGGTCGCGAGCCGTGATGCCTCCTCCGGCTTCGAACTCTGGTCGCCTCGCTGCACTGTGTCTCACGACCCACCTCTGACGCTCGGCTCTGCCGCTCGCCTCTCGACTGTGAGTATTAAACACCCTCTGCACACTCGGAGTTTCATTTAGAACCGAACTAACATCCCAAGTCCCCCAACCCTCTCCTCTTCCTCCCTCGTCACCTCACTCTCCCTCTTGTCACCTGTCCGCTCGCAATCCTTCCGGCCAATCTTCCAGGATTGCCCGCTACAGGCACGACAAATGGTGTTCAGGTATGGGATTCAATTCTCGTAGCGGTTCCTCTCAAGATGTGTAATACCACAATGATGGGCAGGAGTACGAATTTAGTTATGACGGATCACAAAAATAGGGAGGATCATGTAAAAAAGGAAAAAAAATCCCTTTCTCTCTCCTTCTCTCGTTCGTTGAATGATCATACGCGTAGCAAACTGGGACTAGGCGTGTGATTAGTAATATTAAGAATCCAGGAACGGGGTGATCGTAAATATATTTTATATGCGTAAAAAAGTTCTAGGGTTAGATAAGTAATTTTTTGTGTGGGTTCACGTACTTTTAATTGGGGTGAATTTATAGAAAGATGTTTCAGCAAGGAGGCAGGGGGATGCCCTTTGGGTCTACAGCGTCGAGGATAGGTAGAAACAAGTGGTCTTACCATACGACGGTCAGATCATTGCATGCGTTGAGTTACGAACAAATAAGCAAACTACAGCAGGAAATGAAGCAGCAAGTTCAATAAGGAATCTAAAGTGCGAAGTTGAAAAAATCAAGAGTGGGTCAATGTTAGGAAACACAACAGCTAAAAACAAAGCATGTAGGTCAGCCTTGAAAGAACCGCATACCTTATTCCAAAAAACATTCTTGAACCAAAGAAAAGAGACGATGAGTGTGCAAGGTGGTTTTGTATCTGTAATTCTGGCAAGACAATTTGGGTGTATTAACTCTGGGCTACCTTAAGATGTTATTATTATGTATTTTTGGGGGGATTCTTCTTGTTTGGTAGAATTTTTTGTGTGTGTTATTTGTTGTGGTGCGTTTGTGTGTCAAGTAGGGGGATATAACTGATAGAGATAAGTAGGAATATAGATGGATCTACCGTTCGCGTGGGAAGCAAAAGAAAAAGCCGACAAGATGATAGATTGGGAAAACTCAGTGAATGTACTCGAAACGAACGAGTTGCAAGGATCAGGTTCGCTAGACGAAAAACCAATGGCAGACAGAGTGAGTACTCCTGCGCTAGTGTTCAGCTCCAATGTCATGCTCATTCCCAACTTTACAGGCGACGACAAACTTTCGGTAGAAACGTTCCTCGAGAGAGTAAAAATTACAAGTCACTTTAACGCCTGGAGTGAAAAACAGACGTTGGCAGCCGCTAGGTTGAGGCTGGGAGGGACAGTAGCAAATTTCTTTGAGTGTAACCCACATTTTTGGGAAAACTATCATATATTTAGTGCAGGAATAAAAAAAAGATTAATGCCAAAAATATCAAGAATAGCGTTAGAAAAAATATTCTCTAATTGTGTACAGCGGCATACGTAACCAGTAGCAGAGTTTTCAACTAGATTGAGGAAAATATGTAGGCAGCTACTAGGGACGTATGAAATCTAGACAAAACGATAACAGAAGAAATCTTCGACGAAAGGCTTTTGGCAGTTTCAGGCGGGGCTGAAACCGGAATTGGGACGATTCGTGTCAGTACGCGACCCCAGGAATGTCATCCAAGCATAAATGTACGCCCAGGCCGAGGAACAGTTGTCAAAAGGGTACTCAGCATTCGGGGACAGCTGTTGCGTGGCAGCCATTGACGCAGCAGTAGTACGCGAGATGCGGCCACCGCCGTTGCCAACTGGACTCAGCAGATTCCCCACGCGTGACGAGAGACGGAACGGCGTAAGCAGGAGTAGGCCCGTACGATGTTTCAAAAGCGGAGCGCCAGGTCATTACGCAATCAGCTGCCATACGCAAATAAATCGATTCAGTATTTGTGGGAAAGAGCATGAAATAGCGGATTGCCCATTTAAGATGTGCATTTTGCGTTCGGAAAAGGGACACCTTCCCCTTTCCTGCCCAAAAAACGGGGTAGAGCCGGTGGTGGGCCAGAAGAAACAGTAATTCTAGCAAAACAACCATCGGCCGGATTGAAGTTACAAGCGGAGATATGGGGAAGGAAATTCAGCTTTTTAATAGATACGGGAGCGGCCTTATCAATATTGAATTTGGAAGAATTGCCACAGGATGAATTCCAGAACTTAGTACAATACAGAAGGGGTGTAACGAGTGCTTCGGGTCATACGTTAGACGTACGAGGTCAAAAAATGGTGAGAATGAGTATATATGGGAAAACCTATGATCATGAACTGGTAGTAATAAATTTAGGAGCCAAACAGGATGATGGGATAATTGGATTAGATTTTTGTAAAAAAATTAAGTTTAATATGTCATGGTAGCAATAAAATTATCTTATCAGGTCACTCGGTACCCTTGTTTTCTTCTGAGTTGGAAAGAAATATCAATGAAATAACGACAAAGGAACAGTTACGAGATAGTGAAGAGAAAAAGAGAGTAGATTTTTTTGAAGAAATAGACCAGGAGACGTCGGGAAAGTTACATCCACCGTTAAGCTTGAGCCATTCAAGGAGGGAACAAAAAACGGAAGTGCATCAGTTATATTGGGAACTATGGGACGCGCAGAACATCGAAGAGAGCAAAAAATTGATGGAACCATTATGTCCAGAGTTAGTTAAATATTTTTCGGAAAATGAAGTAAAAATGCAGTCGGGCAGGAGTTAGACATATTCGTTGAGGAGACAGTTTCATGTGTGAATGAGAAGTGTGTTTTGGGCCAGCCGGAGAATTCAGTTGATATTTTAGTGGAGTTTCAAGAGTCAGTTAGTATGTCAAGGTGCCAGGTCAGATTACCCGGAATAGACTAGCTGGGCTGGAGGATGAATTAGGGGTGAATAAAGGTGATATGAATGTTGAAGCAGAAGGTACGCGTGAACATAAATTCTCAGCGTACAGCGAATATGGGAGGGGCGAGGAGGCCGCGGGGAACAAATCTTCAACAAGTACGGTAACAATGCACAAGGATGGAGTTTAGAAATAGTTAGTTTTGGGGACTCAGGATTAGAAGAAGGGAAGAATAATATTAAGAAAGTGAGCCCGCTCAAAGACATATGTATTGTTATTTATATTTTATTATCATGTATTATTGTTTAACGGTGGTAAGGCGGAAGAGCAGGTCTAATGACTTAAGCCTAACTACGAAATAATTTTATTATTATTTCCAGTGACAGAGGGAAAGGTGTCAGTTCGAAAGTGAAGGTTTCTCATACTCCATGTGGTAACAAATTCTGTCATTACTTTTCGTGAAAATAAATTATTTATTTATTTGTAAATTATTTCTTAGCTTTCTTTATAGTAACGAGCTATTTTTAAGTGCAGTTAAAATTAAGTGTTAAAATCTGCAGTCAATGGTCTTTCTCACAGATTTATTTATTCAATTTACCAATATTTTCTGCACCTAGGAAATGTCCTCATTTGACCATTGCCTTCTTGATGGTAGTAGACAGACTTTCAGTGTGTTTAATCATTATTGCATACGTTCAATAATATTATTAATACTTTGTTATGGTTTCTTTTTTTCATAAAAAACTTAATTTGTTTGATAACGAAACCTTAATTGCACATGTATTTAGTCAGTAACCGTGTTTCGAAACATGGTCTGAAACGCATTCTTCTGCCTCCAAAGTCCATTACGATCGCGCTAAGAAAAGCATGTGACAAAAGTTGATTCGAAACGTCAAATAAACGATGTAAAGTCCCGTTTCTAGATATTTAAATTAGTAATGTTGAGGTACCAAAAATCAAGCTGTTTTCTCTATCAGGTCGTGAGTTATAACGAAAAGCGCGAAAATTATAAAGTTATGAAAATAAGGGATGGGGCGGATTCTTGAAATATCAAGTAAATTAGTATTTTGAATGCTATGTTTGAAAATTTTCATCATGTTCGGATTAAATCTATTTATGTTGAATGGTAATTGTATATTAAGTTAGCAATAATTCGGAAAGTACTGAAAACAGGAGGGACGGGGGTGTTTTTTCGAAATCCGAAGCGGGCAGTGCTCTTTCCCGAGTTTCAAAGCTCAAGTGTGCAAATTTAGTCATGCTCGGATTAAAACTGTAGATGTTGTATAAATGACACACACACACACACTGGAGACACTCAAGAAGGTTCAATTCCTATCACTCTAAACTTAAATTTACTTATGGATTAGAGAAACATTTTAAATGAAACGTTTTGAATATAATAGTACAATTTCAACCAAATTCATTTTAATTGGTTTCAAAACCAACTTACTCCTACAGAGTATTGAATTTTTATTCCAATCACCTATTACAATTGTATTTTATTTGGTTGACAAGGCCATTCTGCTTTCTGTTAAATATACCAACAAAATTAGTTGAATATTGTAACTAATATCTTATTAGCTAATGTTTTCACATTTAATTTCATTATCGAACATGTATATTGTATAATCTATTGAATTCAATACACATTTAATCACATTAAATCTACTAATAAATCTATTTCTCTTTTTAATTCCATAAACATAATTGTTTTCACAGAATTTCACGTGTTTGTTCACACCGTTCATCATATACGATAAAAGTTGTTAGGTATTTGGGTCAAAAAAGAATTAAACATTACTCAAACTGCCTACGTTAGTTATTCGTCCTTTTTAAGGACTGCATATAACCACCATGATGGACGTTTGTGTTGTTATATTCAAGCAATATATATATACTAGCAAAAAATAAAATTGAATTCTGAAACATGTCTCCAATTTTATTTTTTCTAATATCTTCTTTGGAATCCAATGAGATTGTTATTCATGAATGTTGGGAGGTTGATAGTATTTGTGTGTACCTTCAATCTCTTATTTTCCCTGATGAAATTCAAAGAAAAATTTTAGAATAAATTTATTTCTCCCTTAGAGATTAATTTTTGAAAAATTCTTTATTTGCGGACAGTTTTGATAACTTTTTGTGTCACGCACTTCTCAACCCCCATCTATAGGGGCGTCGTGAAATTCATGTGATCTGAAGGGTGCATAATGTCATTGGAAATACGAATATTCATCTCAGAATACACAATAACCATGGATTCGACCCTAATACCGATCTTTTTACGTATCGCTCTTTCCGTCCCCTGCTCTAAGAATACAGTGCTCCTATGTGATCTCATCTTGACCATAACGGTTTTGGAATTGAAAACATCTCGTCAACTCTAAAACTATGTATCCGATGCATTTTTTAAAATATTTCAATATTAGTTTTCATTTTTTAGCCGTAGACCCATTTCCACCCCCTACCCCCACCCAAGGGGTGTTTCATGAGGGCCGAGTTCAGACTTACACCATATGGGGAATTCACTACTCCGAAAATTATGTACCCGTCACTGGTATGTCATGTTCTATATTTTTTTCATGGCATCTTTCCTAGGGGTGCTGGAGTTTATACGAGCTGATGATGTTTATTCCTTATAGTGAGTGATCGTGTACTTATCTGGCAATGAAGGTGTCACTTCATTTCAGCAGTCCCAAAAATGATTTATTCAACACCAATATCCATCGTTTTTTATTGTGTTTACCTGTTCTTCTTTCCCAACGCTTGGGGTATTTTGTCTGCTATGTGGACTGATCGTTAACTTAGAAATCATCTGTGACGTCCTTATCCATCCCAACGCCACCGAAACCTATGGTTTGGAATCTAATATCGGATTTTTCTATTTTACATATCATCCCCTTCTCACCCCATCCCTAAGGGTAAAAGGGGTGTATTACCCCCATAATGCATGTTGTCATATAGTCAGTCTACTGTGTATCAGTTTCTGTTGAAATTGCTCCAGGCACTCTAGAGTTATGGTGAAATATTTATTTTATATCATATGTTCGTTGGCATTCACCGAGTACTATATTAGTATTGGTGTGTACCCTCAATCTCATATTTTTACTGATGTAATTCAAAAAAACTTTTATAAAACATCCATTTTCCATTTCACACCGTTAGGTGAAATATTTTGTAAAATCTTAGCAGAAAAGTTTGATATTTTATTGTGTCACGCTCTTCCCCACCCCCACCTATAGGGACGTCGTGCATCTTATGTTGTCTGAAGGGTACACAATGCTATTTTTATTTTTTTATTGGAGCTTTGCGGCTCGCCGACTTCGAGGTCATTAGAGCCCTAAAATTTTCGTACAGGTACGGAAAATGCTGTTACGCACTAAGGAGAGCCAACATTACACTCCCCACGTGTGGGGCTTGCCGAAATACTCAATCATACCCACTAAAAACCCTCCTGACATACAATATATCCAAACGTCAAAAGGCGAAAAACAGAGAGACCGAAGTTTTGTAAAACATTATAAAAACAGAAAACAGAGAGAGAAGAAAATTTAGAGAGAGAAAATGTAAATTTGAAGAAAAGAGGAAAAAAGTGAGATTTAAATCCAAACCCTCCCGAGAACTTGTAGGAGGAACGCCGTTTCGCGTATGAATTTGAATAATGACATACAAATAAAGATCAGATACTGTTCCAGAGGCCACATTCCTGAAGGAATCTAAAAAGACGTATCAAAATCGGTTTATTTTGCCCAAACATAACGTCCAAACTGTTGGATATATTGTGTCTCCGTCTGCTAGTACTATATTTGAGACACTCCAGAAGAAAGTGTTCCACGATAAGTGTTGTGTTGCAAGTTTAACAGATGGGGGGGAGGCACCGCATAAGAGATGACCATGGGTAAGATAGCAGTGGCCAATACGAAGACGTGTAAGGATCACTTCTTCACGTCTGTTCGCACGGGATAATGACGACCAGGTCTTAACGGAGTCTTTTACCTTCCTCAGCTTCAAGGCGCAAATTTGCCATTCGGCTTGCCATGTCTTAAGAATACACGATCTTACGGCAAACTTTGAATCAGACGTGGGAACAGTTGAAAGGTCAAGGACTGCCCTCTGTGTTCCCCGCTTCGCTGCCTCATCAGCTTCTTTGTTACCCATAATACCCACATGCCCAGAAACTCAACAAAAGACTATTTCAAAATTTTGAACTACTAGATGGCTTATTCGATTCTGAATAGTCAGTGAAGACACTGACCACAGAGCACTAATAGCCACTGCACAAAACCACACGCCGTATTGAAGAGTTCTAAATGAACTTCAGCGCCTCAAGAATAGCAAATTTTTCGGCAGTGTACACGCTGCAAAAGGAATGGAGGCGAAAAGAACGGGTGGCACTATGCCAGTGGAAAGCAGCACCAACGGAATCATTCATGGATGAGTCATCAGTATTTATGAACATATGATCCAAATAGAAGTTTTTCAGTTCTCCGAAGTGCTGCTGGTACACAGCAGTAGGAGTGTCTTGCATTGAAAGTTGAGACAGCCAAAAGTCGATGGTTGGTTGCATGAAGGACCGAAGTTGTGTGTGAAAGTGGGTATTTCACTGGAGGAGGTAGTGTGATGACGATTTCCTCCAGCAGCTGTTTAAAGGGGATACCCGCTGGGCGGGGTAACGAAGGTCTTGAAGCATAAGATGAAATAAATTTTGGAGAATGTAGGTGTTGGCGAGTGGGGTGATTTGAAACTCCCATCAGTTTCAGTCCGTAAGATCCAAGTAGAATATCGCGTCTTCTGTTGAGGGATTGTTCCCCAGCGTCTACCAGTAAGCATTCTATTCGACTAGTGTGGAAGACACCAGTTGCAATGCGGACTCCTGCATGATGGATGCTGTTAAAGGTTGTGAGTGTCGACGGTGATTCGGAGGCGTATACAATACTGCCATAATCTAATACAGACCGAACAAGTCTTCTATACAGGCGAAGAAGGCAATTGCGTTCTACACCTAATGATGCGCTTAGGCAGCGAAGGAGGTTTAGGGAAGAATTACAATGGGTTTGCAGTTTTTGGATGTGATTGCGCCAAGTTAGTGTGCGGTCGAATGTGAGACCCAGGAATTTTGCTGAGTCAACGAAAGGAAGACGATGTTCCCCCCCCCCCAAAGATCTGGATCATTGTGAAGATTGTATACCCCACAGAAATGCATACAGCATGACGTGGATACAGGAAAACTAAAGCCGGTAGACATGCTCCACGCGTGTAAACGGTTTAAAACCAATTGTAGTTGCCTCGCGATTACAGAGATGCTGCTAGACGAACAATAGGTGGCGAAGTCTTCCCAAAACTCTTAAATTATCCTTGAAATATCCGTGACCAGTTAGAAATTTCGCAACAACTTGGTCACCACAAACCATTTCTTATGCTTATCTATAAATCGGACGTCAGGTATATGTTTATACTTGTGCCGTCTCTTTTGTGTCGTTTCCCACCGTTTTTTGTCATGCTTTTATTAAGCTCTCTGATAATTTTCTCCGGGATGTTTCCTCGTTCTCGAACCAAATGATTCGTGTTTTACTGTTTGACAAAGTTAGCGCTCTTTTCCCACATGCTTCTGCACAGATGTCCAATGCTTCTTGTGCTTTGGCTTCCAACATGCGACGTGATGTTACTGTCATGACTAAATTATCAGCGTAAGCCACTGTTTTTATTCCCTTCTCATCTAGGTCCCATAATATTCCATACATCACCACATTCGAAAACAAGGGTCCACTGGATGAACCTTGTGGACATCCGATCGATGTTGTTTGCAATATAGTTTTCTCCCCAATATTGAATATTATGCGATTACTAAAATAATTTTTGACCACATTTAGTAAATACAGTGACAGCTGCTTGGATGATAAAGTATCAACAATTATTCGCCAACGCGCATGGTCGAATGCGCCTTCTATATCGAAGAAAATTCACGTGCAATATTTATCTACCCTTTGTGTCACATAGTGCAAGAGCAGTCGTAATGCGTTATTTGTGCTTCCCATCACGAAACCATTCTGACTCGGATTCATGTTATCTGTTACAAACGAATAGCCATTCGTAGTAATCACAGACAGTATACAGGGGGACTCGTGTGTTTCAACGAGCATGGAGAAGACAAAGGATGAATAGGATTCTTTTATGGACACGCTTCAGATTCACAAATTCACATTTATTACAAAATAACATATATACAAATATTTTCCTAAATCTGCAAAAGCAGAATTACAAAATTGATCCTGAATTAGCAAATTGAAGTTAGTCGTTGTGAGCGACTAACACTCTGAGAATAACATCTTCTACAAAGTTTGAATAAATATGAACATAAACCATTGTTTATGTGACATCCCCTTTAATACCCCTTTTCCCAATTTATACAGAATTACAAAGTAGTTATAAACAAAGATGAAGTGGGATCGGTAGATCTCCACAAAAAACAAAAAGTCCTAGGTCTCAAGTTTTTGAGAACACATCCCATTCATCTACTAATAGATTGATTACAAATTTACCTGCTGTTTAAATTAAATTTTTGGTTATTAAAAACCTTCGAGAAATGCAGGATTTTATATCCATCGAGATACGTTCTCGATGTTGTCCTCTCTTTACGAGGAATAACACTTGTACGTTGGAATTGCTTCCTTGTCGTACGTTATGAAGATTTATACTTGTACTTGGAATAGTTTCCTTGCAGTACTGATGTTCCGGCTGCCTACGGATGACTGACCGAGGTCTTCTGTCGGAATGTAGACTGGTCCCAGTTCAGCCCTGTAGCTTGTTGAGCATGTGGCAGTAACTAGAGAATATTTGTGAACATTTATGTTCGAAGTTGCTTTGCTGCGACCGTCACACTATATAATGGATAGCACAACAGTTAAATGATTTCCTCGAAGAAATCATTGTCCAAAAAGTTTATAATGAAACATGTGTTTTTCATCGTATCACACGCAGCATAGAGAGTTACGTCACACAACACGGCGACGCACTCGCGGAGTAGTCCTCCCTATACGAGGAATAATACGTAGATAATTGCTTCATCGCACGAATAACGGAATGGATAAAGGGACGTTGAGTGCAGCCGTATATATAGCTGTACACAGAACGTGCATATTGAGTGCGTTCAAAGATTCTGTGTCACGGAACGTACACAGTGAGTGTGTTCAATGATTCTATGTCATGGAACGTACAAGGTACTTGCACTTTGGATAAGTATATCAATTCTAGATGCTTGGAGCTTATAGTTCAAAGAGCGTCTATATACAAGGAATGTTTATATAGACACGGAGTATTTATACACAAACAATAAATAACACGATTCTCATGAAATATAAATAATAACAAAGTACATAATAAATGAGAATGTGGAAATAAACCCTTTACAAACGTTTGGTTTGTAAAATTATCTTTTGTCATGAGATGTTGCATTATTCGTCGCGTCAAAACACTATCCAGAATCTTCCCATAAGTCGGGAGGAATGAGATTGGACAATATGACGTCGGTTTGTTTAATGGTCTAGCCTTCCCTTTCAAAAACATTTTTACCAAACTGACCTTCCAACACACCGGGTAATACATCTGCCGCAGACATTCATTATAAATCACACATAGAAGTACATCAAGCGTGTGCTGTATCATCTCATGCGTTATAACATCGTAGCTGTGTGGCTTGTTTCGTCTCATCCTTTGCGCTACGTTCAAGATCTCAGTTTCCGTTATTCGTTCATCTTCCGCTATTGTTATATTTTCGTAATCCCATTCCTCCTACACATTCTGTTTGAAAAGCGCGTCTACAAGACATTCAATTGTTTCTCGCAAATTTCTTGTATATTTTCCATCCTGCAATAAAGTTATCGAAATCTCTTTCCGTCTTGTCTTGTTTACTCTCATTAAATAAGGTAAACCCCATGTCGTTTTAGTAAAGGATTTCTCCACAAACTGTTACCAACTGTTCCGCTTAGCTGCATATATTTCTAGGTTATACTGGTGGCGATTGTCCGTATATTTCTGTAGTTCTAAATCTATGCTTCCTCCATTTCTTTTCTGTCGCTGCAACGTATGTCCCGCATGGTTCATCTCTCTATTTTCGTAAAAATCCTAGTTCACCAACGTACCAGTTTCCGTAAGTCTCGACATGGCCGTAGGCACGTGGCACACGTCTGGAGCAAACTAATTTGCATAGCATCAACCTTTTCCTCTAACGTATTTTTCTTGTAGAAGCACTGGAGCAATTAAAGTGACTCAATTAATTAATGTATTTTATATTTTTGGAGAGGGAATTATATAGAAAAATCTCCGAATGATATGGTCCTTTGTGGCAAAGAGTGGTTGACACTTTAGAACGATGAATATTGTTCCTATTGCGAATATTGTGTTCGTGAACAAGACTGTTTCGTATGAAGCAAGGATGGTACTTCAGTAATTCGGTCTCAATAAACACCACCGTTTCATAAACATAAATGCAGGGAAGTGTTAAAAATTTTAACTCCTTAAATAAAGATTTACAAGAGTTTCGGGGATAAGATTTACAAATTATCCGAACAATCATCTTCTAAATTCTAAATGTTTAAATACTCTGACCGGAATTGTCCCAGAAGGTAATGCCGTAACGTAAATGGGAGTAAACGTTTGCAAAATATACGCAACGGGAAATACGTGGACTAACAACGTTAACTAATTCAGAATGCGTAACACAATTTGCTTAATTGGAAATTAGGATTGTCAACTTGACAATTCCATTTGAGGTTGTCTTGAATATGGAGACCTAAGAATTTTGTATTTGTAACAGTTCTTAATTGTGTTCCTTTTAAAGTAACCGAAACCTGGGGTAAACATTTTGTGATACTATTGTGAAAAGATATAAACACTGTTGTGTCAGTGTTTACAATGAGACGATTTTCATGGAACCAAGGTTAGACAAAACTTTTTGAGCGTTGGCGTGTTTACATAGTAAATGAGTATCATCAGCAAAAAGAAACATTTTGCAATCTGATGATTATGTTCACACACAATAAGAAAAGCATAGTGCCGAGAATTGAACCTTGGGGTACTCCGCAAGTAAGTGGCTTTGTTTCTGAAAGACAACGCTGAAGTATATTATTTTTAGTATAGGATATTTCGACCTGTTGATATCTATCTTTTAAATAAGTTAGATATTGATCTGCAAGTCCGCGAATGTCTAAAGAATGCAATTTGGAAAGGAGAATTCCGTGATCGATGACATTGAATGCTTTGGATAAGTCAAGAAAAACACCCTGAGGAGTTTCTCCACGGTCAAGAGATGTGGTAAAATCGTTTAAGAAAGAAAATACGGCGCTTGTAGTGGAAAAGGATTTCCTAAAACGGTGTTGATCGTCTGAGAGAATATTGTGTGATAGAAAATCTAGAAGACGCTTATAAAACAATTTTTCTAGGATTTTTGAGAACGTGGGTAGTAGAGATATTGGTCGGTAATTTCCAATATTAAGTTTGTTTCCTTTCTTGTATAAAGGTTTCAGTTTAGCTCTCTTAAATATTTTAGGAAACACCCCTTCCGATAAAGAACTATTAAAAATATTTATGAGTGGATTTAATATAGCGTGGGACGAAAATTAAACAGAAAACTCGGGTATATCATCTATGCCTGCTGAAAATTTGTTTTTTAATGAGCTGATGATTCTCATGACTTCACTGGCGTTAGTTTCGGAAGAGACCATAGAATTGGGTACGTGCGTGGATATAATTGGAGGACATTGGTTTGGATATATTGAGTTCGTTATTTTACCTACTTCTGAGAAGTAAGAATTAAACAAATTTGAGATGTACTGAGGATTTGATGAGATTCTGCCATCGTTTAGTAGAGAAATATTTTCTATGCAATTTTCAGAAGTTGACGTGTATTGTTTTAACAATATTCCACATGGTTTTCATGCAGTTGTTCGATTTCAGTACCTTCCTGTCTTTTTCCATAACTTTAGCTGCATAGATTACTTTTCGAAGAATAGTTTTATATTTACGAAAATAATCATGGAATTCCGGTAGTTGGTTGAGTTTTGAAAGATAATATAAACAGCGTTTGTTTTTTGAACCAATTCTTATGGCTTGGGTGATCCATCTATTGTATTTCTTTGTGTTCATTAACTTCCGTTTTATGGGAAAGCTAGAGTTGTAATATTTTTGGAATATTGAGATAAATACATTGAATTTCTCGTCGGTGTTTTGGCAATTGTAAACACCTTTTCATGTTTTTTACGCAAATAATTTATGAATATGGATTGATTTGTGTCATTAAATTCTCTTGAAAACTTGTAAAAGATTTTAAGTGGTTTTAGTTTATTATTAATAGTCAATACATGAGCAAGGTGATCTCTGTATTCGGCGATAAACACTTCAGAGAGAAATACGAGATTCCATTGTTGACAATAATTTGATCTTGCAATGTTTGAGATGATTCGGAGAGCGAGTGGGGTCGTTTATCGTAGTAATAAGGTTGAAGGAATCGATAAGATTCTTGAATCCATTAACTGGGAAAAGTGCAGAGTCGGATGTACTCAAGAAATCGATGTTGAAATCACCACATATAACGATAGATTTAGCAGATTTATGTGTGATATGTATTAAAACAATTTCGAAGTTCCGAAAAAATATGTCAAGATCTGATTGAGGAGGTATATAAATACACAAAACAACATTACCGGTGTCCGTCAGATTAACTGCAGAAATTTCGAACGCACTATTTACGCACAAATTTTCGTAACCTGGCAGTGGAGAAGATAAAATATCATTACGAACGTAGATACACGTACCTCCGTGGGAATTTTTTCCTTTAAAATTTTGCCGACAGTAAGAACTTGCTAAATAATAATTAGAATTAGCAGTATCGTTGAAGTTGTTAGTTGAAAGCCAATGTTCTGTGAGGCATAGCAAATCGCATGGATTTTCGTGTACCAGAATCTCAATGTCTGTCAATTTTTTGAAAGGGATTGGACATTATGATGAAATATAATTATTTTATTTTCGCAAAGAGTTTGTGATTCACGAGCAATGGAATCGACGTTAGATTGAGGGGAATTTGAAATTGGTACAGCTTCTAGTTCCGGTTCAAACCAGCACTATGCACCTGAATGCGATTGTCACTTTCGAGTAGCACATCGTACTCCTGAGCAAGTTGTAACTGTGTATGGGGGCGGCAGGAGATGTGAGTGGAGGAATAGATGAGGACGTGGGAGATGAGGAAGCTATAGGTGAAAGAACGGGGACAGGAGAAATGGGTGTGAAGATAGGAGGAGGAGATTGTGATGAGGTAGGAGTAGAAGGTGGTGGAGGAAGAGATGAGGTAGGAGCAGGAGGAGGTGGAGAAGTGGGTAAAGGGGCAGGTGGATGATGTGAGGTCATTTGTGAAACTAGAAGAGAACGAAGTAATGTTTCCCAGACGGTCTCAGATGTAAACCGTGCTGCATAAAGTCTTTGGCAGTCAGATGTGGTTGCAAATCTAAAAATGTGATTTTTGTGCCTGCCAGGTGATGTTTTAGGAATATGTTTGCCAGGTTCATTTCGTGGTTTATTTGTGGAACGTTGAAGCATTGAAGCAGACTATAGAGCACTATGTTTGTGTGCTGAGAGGAAAATTTAGTTTTTGTAGATGCTCAGACGCGTAGAAATGACCACTCAAATTAATATCGTTCTGCCCATCTATGATGATTACTGTGTCCCGCTCTGTGAGTTTTTTAGTGTAGGTTTTTTAGTTCTCAAATAACTTCAGCCAAACGAGCGCTTGGCTTAAATAAAGCGAAGACTGAGAACTGGCTAGGGAGCAATCCACGAAAATGGAGGACATGCGACGACCGTGCGAATCAGCTAATATGAGCACGTCTGGTTTCTGCGTGGATGTGTTGGCTTCATCTCTGAATAGCACTACTTTACGTGGTTTTGGGCGGTTGTGCTTACCAGTGCGTGGTTTCTGAACAGGTTTGGGTACTGGACGGGAGGGGATGAAACGAGTAGGTAAGGGAGGAAACAGGGACATATCATCTAACACACTAAACCTATACTGAGTGAAGAGTTGGGGTGGTGCATGTGTCGTTGACCTAACCGGGTGATAGCAGTTGGAAGAATGGAAAAAATTCCTAACTGTAGTCGAACCGTCGATCGTGTTCTTATTGACCTCTTCCAGCGCACTGATCCGTGTCAGTATAATGTACCAAGTTATTGTACGCCTTCTGAAGATCAGCTTTGAATGAGTTGCGAAATGCGATAGTGTCCATTGTTGTGAGTTAGTTAGCAACTTAACGACGAAGCAAATGAGAATACACGAAAACTGACAACTAACACTGAATGAAGGATATTAGTATAATAATATATTTATTACTACGGATGTTACAAATGAGATATTAAATTAAATATACAAACAAACCGACGACAAAAATGATTGAAATAAATATTTTGGGCGACTACTGGAGGGTATTCAATTCGACAATAACTAATCTATATTATGTTAAATTATTTAGAACTGGAGATTAATTAATTCGACAATAACTATTATGTTAAATTATTTAGAACTGGAGATTAATTAATTCGACAATAACTATTCTATTAATTGTTAAATGTAAATAGATACGAAAGAATCAAGAAAACGAATTGTAAAATGATGAAATAATTCTATGAAATTATGACGACGAAAACTTTGGTGCAACAATAGGGCAGGGTTTAAATAAGTAAATAGTCAAACCGACAAATAAAATGACAGAAATAATAATTTAGGACGATAACTGCAGATAAATTAATTCGACAATAACTAAGGCAATACTGTGTTAGAGTGTAATGAATAACTACAAAAAGAATACAGAAAACAAATGATAAAATATTGGAATAATTTTCTTAGGGCGACGAAACTTGAGCAGCGTAACAATAGAGTACGTTATTTATATGTTAATAATGATGTAATAGTATACGCACCAGAAAATCTAAATACACCAAAATAATTAATTTTATTATACCAAGAAGTTAAAATTATGATTCTGTTTGTACTTACGTAAACTTTATCGCACCTTTAAATGAAGCACTTGAATGAAAACAAAATGAAATTATATTCGGTCCGTTGGGTTTGAAAACCTTAGGAAATGTTTTTAGTGTTTTTTCACTTAACACTCGCACAGAACAAAGAATTTTACACTACAATGAAAGTTAGGATCTAAATACAACTACAGAATCACAAAAACTCGAAAAAATAAAATAATTAGATAGTTTAAACTGAAAAATTGAGAGAATTCATTCACGATCGCATCTAACGCCAGGAGCAGGCTAGGAATATCTCAAATATAATGCGAGTAGGATTTCATACCTTCTGATGGTGTCATATTCCTTTTCAAAAAAAAATGGTCACAAGGATTTCCCTCAATACAAACGCTGATGAGATGTTGGATGACATCGCAACAAGGTAGTGTAGTATTGACCGCTGATTTCTGAAACCATATTGGATATTGGTAAGAAGGTTTCGCGATTCCAGAGTCCAAACAAGGTGACGATTAATCATTTTTTATAACAATTTGCAAACAGCTTGTCAGAGAAATCGGTCCAAAAGGCGAAGTATTAGAACGATGTTTTCCCTCCTTCAGAAGTGGAATAATTATGGCCTCACGCCATTAAGCAGGGACGGTATGCTCATTCCAAATACAGGTAAATAAGTTCAGAAGGAATTTCATGCCTATCTCTGGATGATGTTTTAGCGTCGCGTTATGTATTTGATCAGGACCGGGGGCTGTATCTTTCGATGACGCAAGGGCAGAGATTGACTCCGTCATTGAGAAAGGAATGTTATATTTCTGGCCTCTGGAACTGGAGAAATCCAAGAAACACTTCTCCGCGCGAGCTTTCTGTTGGAGAAAAACCGGAGGAGTTAAGGACTTTTCAAAGTGCGATGCAACTTCCTCAGCAATGGCTTCGGGTGAAGTTTGAAGCTGTCCATTTACATTGAGACCAGGGATGGAAAAAGAGGACAACGAACCTGGAATCTTGCGAACTTTCTGCCATACGACTGATAAAGAGAGTACGACTTGTAAGAGATGAAATGTAACCCTTACTTTCTCGAAGAGTTCGTTTTGCTCTGGTTCTGCACCTTTTAAACGTTATGAGACTTTCAACAGTACGATATTTATGAAACCAAACTAAAACTTTCTTTCTGATTCTGCCCGCCTGTGCACAATTCAAATTCCACCATGGAACAGTGCAATGCCTTGGATTACATGATGATTTAGGGAGGGACACGTCGGTGGCTTTAAGAAGCGCGTTGGTGAAATGGGATGGCATAGGATCCACATCGGCGAAAGGCTCATAGCCAAAATTGATGTTGCGTTTAAAAACATTATTCTCAGCTTT
This sequence comes from Laupala kohalensis, assembly GCA_002313205.1. Lineage (NCBI taxonomy): Eukaryota > Metazoa > Arthropoda > Insecta > Orthoptera > Trigonidiidae > Laupala > Laupala kohalensis. The sequence goes on from NNCF01139093.1 coordinate 132,346, forward strand.
TTGCAATATCCACTGAGAGGGGCGTGAAACCGATGGGCAAAATGACGTTGATCTGTATAAGAATCGGGTAGTGGTCACTCCCTAACAGATCGTCAAGAACTGTCCAGTCTAAGATTGGGGAAAGAGAGGAAATGCAGATGACTAAATCCAGCACCGAGAAAGATCGGGAAGATGCTCAGAAGTGAGTGGAGTGACCCGTGTTAAGGAGCGCTATATCTAGGCTATCTAACAGTTTTTTAAATATATTTAAAAAATTACCCATTGGGCAGTTGTGTGAAGAACCCCACATCGCAATTATGGGCATTGAAATCCACGACGATAAGAAATGGGAAGGAGACTGGTCCATCAGACCAGTAAGATCTTCCTTCGTGAATGACTGCCCAGGTGGGATACAAATGTTACATACTGTAAATGTAAAAGATGGTAGCCTCACCCTCATACATACGGTCTGAAAGACGCTTGATATAGAGACTTCTTTGTAATTGACTGAAGCGTCTACGAGCACAGCGACGCCAGCGTGTGCACGTATTCCGTCTTCTAGACCGCCTTATAACGGTATAACCACGAGAGAAAACGTATTTTGGTAGGAGGTGTGTTTCCTAAATACATACTATTTGTGGAGAACGACAAGACAGTAAGAGATTTAGGTCCTCTGAACAGACATGTCATTCAGATTCCAGGAAAGAAGAGTCATGGTCTGGAATTTATCTGCCCTTTCTTCGATGTCTAGATTTTTTCTGTGGACGACTGTAAAGTCAGGCCCTGCTGTGGTCCCCTCCCCGGAAGAGTCGCCTTGTTCACTGCTGGAATGATCACTCGCGGACATAACAAGTCCACTATTTCTGCTCCTTGAGCGTCGGCGACTAGAGGAAGTTGAGCCGACATAGGAATATGACTTTAAAGCGTCAGTTATTCAGGACTGAGGCGAGTGAGTTCTCCATCTGGGACAATCTCGAGATTGTCTTCGGAATTTTTTGCGGTCTTAGCTTGATGAGTTGTAGTAGAAGTAGAGATAGAGACTCATGTAGATTTTTGTTTGGGTGATATCTTATGCTTTGTAGGTAAAAGGATTTGTACTCCAGAAATTCGTCTTTTATGGCAGTAGGATCATCCAATGATGCCTTAACACCAGAATTACACATTTTTGGTTTTTCCATTTCCTCTAAAACAACCAGACAGCCAAAAGCTGTAGATGGTTTCGGTGCGGTGACCGCTGTTGCAAAAGACTTCGTGATATTCATTGGATTTTTGATGAGGTACCAACGCCTGGCCTCGGGGATAGACACCCTTTCCGTAATGTGGATCATTTGGATGTCTTTCTCCATGATATATTTTGCGCAGCTATTGAAATTGGAAGGATGGCTTTTCTTACAATTCACGCAGCACGGAGGCGACGAGCGTGGTGATGACTCTTACGACGGCTGTCGGCAAATAACACACATTTCGCAACGTGACTTGCACCGGTTGACTATGTGACCGAATCTCTGGCACTTAAAGCAGCGTAGAGGATTCGGTACATACTGGCGCAAACGCAGGATATAAAAACCGCAGGATATGGTTTCCGGTAGACAGGTTTTATCAAAACGTCAGAACCAGTGTGGAGGTGGGGACGAACTTTCACAGCACATTCCGTGTATATTTGCCACGCCTTGGGGTTGAAAGGATGCTTTTAGATCTTCATCTGACTCATATAAAAAGTCTTCGTGAATCACTATGACGCCTTTGCACATGTTTAGACTAGGATGTGTTGCTGTCTTGAGCAGCAATTTCTTTCAATTTTAAAATGATATCGATCTGCTTATCTGTGCGTGCCTCCAACAGAATTTCACCATTCCGCTGGCCCACGACAAACTGCAGCTTTCCTGTGATATCATCAATTGCTTTCGCAAGACGTACAGAACTAATAGACTTAAAAGTCTTTCCCTCTTCGATACATTTTATTAATAGAAAGCGAGGCTTTGTGGGCCTGTCGCTATCCTTGCAAAAAACTGAGTAAATCCACAGTTTCACCAACAAGTCACCTCTTCTTAGAGGAAAAGAGGGGCGGACCGACAAAAGGTGAACGAGTTTATTTTCCAAACGTATGGATTTCATTTCATCCCCGTGTTCCCCACCCACCATGGAGTCTAACAAGGGGACACCCCACTGGGGAGCCAGGGTTGACACGGGAATATAGGGGGGCACGCAGGGTTCTTTAAACAGAGTTGCTCCAACGTCGTCGACCAGCGGGAATGACCCCCTGAGCGTCCCCCCTCATCATGGAGTTCAGTCGAAGACCTAGTCCAATCCGATTGGTCGGGGTGGCTTATCCCCCGATCGCCCGTCCAGAAGAGGCCGAGGTCAAAGCAAGCGTATAGGATGATGCATACAAGTAAATCCTTCTAGGATTGCATGACCCCTCAACTCGCCATGACACCTATTCCCTCCGACATGGGGTGCCATGCACGGAAAACACATAGGAGAGCGTTCAGCACACACAGAAGGCCAGTAAAGAAGATAAAAGTGAAAATCTAGGGAATAAGGAGAAAAGAAAAGTAAAAGAAATACTCGAGAGCTTTCTCTGTATCCCACCGTCAGGACGTGTACTGACTCCGACGGCCTTAATGCTATTGGATATACGATTAATCATCTGAGAATACACAATGACCATGGACCCGAACTTAATATCGGTCTTTTTCGTAATTTTTACGTTTCACTCTCTCCGTCCCAGTTCTAAAAATACAGTGCTCATATTTGATTTCTTGAACATAACGGTATTGGTTATTGAAACATCTCGTCAACCCTAAAACTATGTACATTTTTTAAAAAATATTGTCACGTATGAGTGAGCCGGGCGCCTCGGTGTTTTATACTCCCACACGGTTAGTGTAGGGGCAAACTTCAGAAGTAGAGTTCAGGATAACTCGCTTGGTAGAGAGATTAAGAAATAAATCCCCTATCCATAACCTTGGTGCTCGGTTTAATAAAACATGCATGAAATATAAAAGGGTTTTAATAAATTGAACTTGCGAGTAGCTCAAAGGAGCTCATAGTTTAACAACTATTGTAATGCCCTCACGGGCAAGTAATTAAACAGTTACGTTAATTCCCCAGTATCGGGAAATACTCAATGATTCTGAAATACTAGCCTGAAGGGCTTGAGGAAGCTGGAGTCTTAATGCAACCGCAAGGTCCGTGAAAGTGTCTCATGGTCTCATACCGCCAGAAATGTTGCTAGTGCGGGCCGTGGTGCCATCTTGCCGGGCCACGGTGGTGGTCTTAGTTGCCTCGGATTCAAGCCCGGCCGTTCTGGACCCTCTCGATCAGTGCGTACCGCTACGTCGTTGCCCGAGCGTCGTAACACTATTACTGCTCACTACTCCGCTGCTGCTCTAGTTTCTTCGTAGCGAGTAAGCATCGTCTTAAATCGTGTTGCGGGGGATTCCGCGGGGATGAGTGTATGAAAACCCACGCCATCTTCGGGTGGGGGTTGTTCATAACCATAAGGATGTGTCGGGGAGGTTGCTATGGCGGGGTAAGGTCTTACGGAGAGGGAAGTTTTGCACACGGCGCCACCATGGTTGTGGAAGTGGTTGCTGTCCGTGAGGGGTGTGTGTCATCCCGTCTTGGCTCATTGCGCTTTTGTGTATGAACCTCTCTGACTATGTCGAAAACAAGCTCTTATCTGCCGCGGCTGGTGGGTTCGGCTCCTCGAGATGGTGAATCAGCTCGAGTGGAAGATTTCGCGTGACCTACAAGGGCTGTTGCTATGCTGTTGTAAAAGAGTAATATATATATATATATATATATATATATATATATATATATATATATATATATATA
>NNCF01139093.1:143176-166548 GCA_002313205.1 Laupala kohalensis
GGTCGTAAGTTGTAATTTATTTATCATGTACATAATGGACGTTAATAGAAGAGTACATAATTATGTAATTCAAATATAATTCCCTTTCAAAATGTACTCTTACCATGTAATTTGTCAATAATTATTGATAAATAACTACCTTCCAAAATGACTCAATATTTTTTGTTTTAAAATAGTTAATTTTAAGTAGTAGTATAAATTTTTAATTTACACTTTAAATAAGACCAACTGTAGAACAGTCTTTCATCTATGTGAAAAAATTGTTAATATCATATAATTTTGATAATTAAAACTGAACTGTACAGTCAAAATTAGCTAATGTTTTGAAACTTCCCTACTCGACAATTCTATTAGATTTTTAGGAAGTCGTGTTTAGTTCGTACAATCAAAAACACAACACAATGCAAATTCACAATATGACACAAAGATTCACAATGACTTCACGAAAATAGTACAACATAGTACTCAAATTGAGGAAAAAATATTACAAACAATTGAAATGTAAAGTTTTAAAATGTAAATGTGAAAATGCGCATATCTCTTTTTAATTAAGACCACGGCAAAAGTTTTGACAATTACATAACGAAAATCTCAAAAGACTAATATAGAACAGAAGAATACACGAAAATGACAAAAATAGTGAAACACGAAAATACGAAAGCTTCAGAAAAACGAATTCCACTAAAAAAGGACGCGAAAAGATTTTATACAGAAGTGAGGAAGCACTAGGACAAATATTAAGTGATATTAGAACTCAGTGTTGCAATAATTAATATGAATATTGATATAATTAATAATCAGTTCGTTGAAATGGAAGGAAATGGTATTCAAGGGGAGCACAGCGAAAGAAACCACCCGCCACCTTCCTCGCTTCTCTTAATATACCCATCTCTTAACACTTGTGTCCAGCGAGCGAAAATGTCACCCAGGAAGCAGCGAAGTGTGTAATTGCCCATAAGATTACACGTGCTATCTCCCCGGCGGCCCGCAGAAATGAGCGGAGATCTACGCTGCAAGCAGCGGGCGAAAAATCGCTCCGCGCCCTCTAGGTGTGTCTTTGCCCATAAGATAACACAAGTCGGCAGAAAAATCGCTCCGCTCCGCAAACGCAAGTGTGTCTTTGCTTTACATAAAAGTTTTGTACTCAATACCAATCGGTTTCAGCAAGCACACACATCACAAATTCGAAGGGTTTAAATGTCCAGCCGTGACCTTGATACATCTTCCACCAGGAACTCCACAGCTGTGATTCTCACTTAAATACAGTTCGGTATTGGAACTCAGCATAAATGTTATGAAAGTTCATGGATACTTCGTGTAGCTCGTAATAAAATTCCATAAAACTTTTCTTACGTAACAAATTTCTACTGTGTTACGTATTTCATGAACGCTCATGAAAATCTATAATATGGCTAATGATGCAATATATTGACTTGGAGTAACATTTGCCCGAATTATATTTACATAAAGATCAACCAAAATTGTTAGAATTATTCTTGATTCTCAATACACTTGTTCAGAATCTTAGATTTCATATTATACTACATACAATATCATGATGTACAGAACCACGTGTAAGAATACAACAAGCTCTCTCAAGATTTACACAAAATACAAAATATATTTCTTTCACAATAACAAATTCCTTAAACTGATGAAATATAAGCATTTAAATTATTCTTGGTTGACATAATTAGCTTTAATAAGTCAAATACGTTTGCTTAAGCGGTGTGGTCAGTCACGTGCTCTCTAACCATCTCGTTTTGTGCAAATTACTTTAAACAACACAATTATTTAAATTGAAACTTCTTGGAGAATTCATAGGAACGTGTAGTGCGAATATTGACGGTCTCTATGGCCATACTTCACCCAAGTTGTTAAGAGTTCTCCGGCCACTTTAGCGACTGGATCCAATATGATCTCGCACATGCCACGCTTGAGACTGTCAAGTCACAAATATCTCGGGTCTGCGCATACGCGCCACTAACTACACTAATATATTAGATAATTTTTACTTTCTCATATACGTAGTATATAGAAAGTATTGTAATCGTAAAAAATTCGAAAATGAGATTTCTGCGGAAATATCCGTTTTGGAGACCCCTGATTCCGAAAAAGTGGTTTTTGGCTGGACGTCCGTCCGGTCCGTCGGTCTGTACGCAGCACTCCTAACCGAATGGAATTCTTTTTCATTTTTTGTATTTACGGTAGAATTTACTTTTCACATATGCACGTGCTTTTAATTTTCATTTTACTTGAACACAAAGGGTACTTCACATAAAGGTCAAAGTATATTTTTGAATATTTTTTTCAAAAACTGGAACAACGATTTTGCTTCAATATTCTTTATGCAAAGTGTAATTAGTATGTATTACAACCGCATTAGCGGTATTTCGCTTGAAAGTTTGATATGGACGCACTGAAATAATTTCCATCTGCTGTACTTACACATTTGTTTACTATTTCAAGAAGCTTGAATATTATTTAACGTGGGTGAAGCGGAGGTAGAGTAATATAATATTCTGAATATTTATTTTACTTTAAAATCTCTAATAATGGACAATAATAAGTTGAATTTTTGGCTTTGAGCCCGACGAAAATGTTAGTTATGGTTCATTATTTTATCATACACAATTTTAAATAATGCTTTCTTTGCTTTTATTTCTTATACTTATAACCTACCTACCTATCTATAAAATGTATATAGATGTCTCAACGAGGGACCATTTCTGTCCAAGACAGAAGGCAATGTAAACAGTTTATCTAAATGATTTTTCTGAATTATTTTCATATTACCATACCTTTTACATAAGGTCGTCCATGCATGTTGAAAATTTTCACCACTGACTGGGAAATGCTTAATTAATCTAATGGCTCTTTTAACACAAATGAGTTTAAATAAAGAAACCTCTGTAAACCACTCAGGGAGGCATTACCAATTTCTCAAAAAGCCCTTTAAAATTTAACTACAATGAGATCTGTCCATCAAATATTATCTTTATTTTTGTCAAAGATATTACATTGGCGCCAGGTAATTGAGAAGGGTTGGAAGGAGGAAAATCTTTAACGGAAGCTGGCAATTCTGTATTCATGGCCAATAGTTGAAGAATTTTCCCTTTCAAAAGGAAGAACTTCTCTTCGGCTTGCTCTTCAGCAGCACGATCTAAATTTTTCTGACATAATGCATCGATTAAACCTTAAATAATAGAATGAATCTTTTAATTCATCGAGCCATGACAAATAAGTTTCTTAAATTTGAGCAGAACATACTATTGTACCTGCTACATCATTGACAAATGTCTCTATTCTATTCAAACCTTCTATGGTATGAGACATTAACCTAATAAAAGACATAATGTGAAAAGTCTTAAAACTGATAAATAAATGAAGGCTTTCACGACCGGAATTATGCATAACCCGGCGGTCAGGCTACGCCGGCCGCGGGCACCGCAGCGCACGTCACCACAGACCACCACGCTGACTCACGTCCCCCTACTTATGGCGGAACACCCCCGGCCCCGCTGCCAGTTGCATCTAAGACTACGGCCCGTGTGCTTCGCACTCGCAAGCCACGTTCCCATTGATAATGGTTATCGCAGTTGTAACCGAAACGTCTGGTGAAAACCAAAACGGACCACGGCTACTTAGCCCGGAAAACTCTTTCAGATTGAAATTAATTTTAAATTGTGAAGTTGAATTTAACTCACTTATTGAATGTCAAGCTTGACAATTAGTAATGAAAGTAACAAAAATTCTTTAGCAAACTAGCATGAATGAATCAATGATAAGCTTCTATAAAACAAATTGGTTATGAATCCATAGGTTGCTGGTTCAAATCCGGCTCAAAGATGGGCCAAAAATGTACAGACAAATTACAGAAAATAAGGAACTTAGATGAGGTGTGGTTGAACACTGGACTGCCAACAAACAATTTAATGACATGAAACGTGAAAGTAATGAAAGAATACAAAGCTGAAATTCAGGTGAAACACTGGGATGAGTTGAGACGATCCGTTCCTTCAAAAATTCAGCTTGGACGGCGTTGGGTCGATGTCGAGTTGATGTGCAGTTGAGATTGAATTGCTGACCACTTATCACGTGGCGATTCAACGGCGTGCCAATGCCCTCACGAGATAATCTTCAGTTTGAAAATAATTCCCCCAGCTGTCTTCTGGAACAAACTGAAGGGGAAGTCGTCGACTTGCTTGCGGAATGGTGAGAGTACTAAATCAGACTTGATGTTGACTTCTCGGACGAGTTTTGCAGAGAGAACTGTCCACATATCGTGGCTTGCTTTTGGAGACTCGCGCAATTGGTTGGTCGGTCGATCGCGGAACGTCACAGGTTAACCGTGTATCAATTGCTCAACTGGGTCAATGGCGTGGATATTACGTAATGTCAAGTTATTGTAAATTGATCTGGCGGGGAAGTGCAGCCTCGTGGATTATAGTATAATTAATAAGCAAGTCTGTAAATAAGTAAGCCAGTCATACTATGTCCAACCATTTCATCCACGTTTTTTTTACTCAAAGGCGAAAAATTTGAATGGACCTATGAGGTTTGAAAAAAATGTTCATAGAAGCTAAACAACCGAGAGATGTCACTCAATTGGCATAAAAAGCAGAGAGTCCACAATTTGTTCACTTGTCTAATGATACGATATCTAAAAATGTCTGAACAGGCCCAAAAGTGAATATTGGGACAATACACAGTTTTGTATAACAACACGAGGGAAAAAACGCTTCGCAAAACATGGTATTTATTTACAATTGTCTGTACTACATGCAAGACATGTAAAATTGAATACCTCGTGCATAGTGGCGTTGCACTGTGAAGTATTTGACTTCTAAAAGCGGACAAATTTATTTTTCATGTTCTTTTTATCCAAAAGTACTAATAATTACTTTATATCGTATATATTGGCAAACAATGTCTGTATAACAGTATGTTAGTGTTCACTAACATATTTTCATAGGCTTTTTAGTTTATACAAAAATGATTTTTTGTAAATTTTAACATTTTCAAATGAATAGCAAATTTTAATTTACTAAAAACTATAGAAAATGATTTAACAAAAGTAAAGAAGAGAAAAGTTGGCGAGTCATAAAGCCCCAATTTAGAAAAAAGAGAAGAGTTATACTTGCTACATTTATATTATTTTTATATTCAAATGTGTTGATGAAGGCTTTAATCTGATTCTTCAGAACTAAGGACATCTTCTCCATTCTTGTTCTATAGATTTCTGATAGATACTGTAGATTGTATTGTGAAAGAGCTGAAATTATTCGATGTCACAAAAACTGTCTAATAAAAAAAAATCGGTGATGAAGATGAAGAATTTCAGGTCGTACCCTTGGCAATGGTTTCTCAATCTCCAAAGAAAAAACTATCCTGCTCTCGTTGCACAATATTCAAATATTATTTAAAATGTTCACTTCAGATTAAAGAATTTCACTTCATCATCAAACTTCTCAATTTATCTCAAATCAGTTCAAAACTCAGAACACTCATAGGATACGTTCTATGGAATATGTATGCGCTACGGTGGCTTTCCTCTCATTAATCCAACTGAATCCCTGTACTCGACATAGCTTCGCTTTGTGGACATTATGGAATTTATCATTTGACTCCAACGAAACGTGCTTCATGTTATGTTGAATGAAAATGGGAGGCGGGACCGAGATTCGACCGAGGCCTTCAGCTTAACTCGCGTTAAGCTGACCGAGTTCGAATCTCGGTCCCATTTTCATTCAACATAACATTAATCTGTTACCTGGCGGTGAGGTTCACCGTGATTTAAGGGATTTCTGAGTGCTTCATGTTTTCAAAAGACGATCCTTGTCGAAGTAATAACATCGTTGCCACGTCTTCTCAAAGGGAACTCCCTGGAGACGGTGAAGGGGGTTGAATGAAACCTAACTGAGAGGGCCCGTTGTACATTAATATTAATACTTAAATCATTACATGATAATATTTTTCTTTTTTTATGAATAATTTTTTTTCAATTGATTCAATAAATGGTTAACTTTTATTCTTTTTATTGTCAAAAAAATATCCAACATTTATGGTAACATTCTCTCCGTGATCTCCCTTCAGCGTCTAAACCAAAATCATGAATTTCTGTGGGAAAAACATCCCACAGAGACATATTTGAAATGTTATTCATAAAATTCATAAATGTTATTCATCTTATGTATAGAAGAAAACTTTTGTAAAAGAGACATATTTGAAATGTTATTCATAAAAAGAACCAAATGTACCCTTGATTTACAGACTGACACTTCTAAGCTGCCAAACATTTATGACATTATTTTTTAATAATTTTCCATTTACACTTCGAACTAGGTTTATGTCTTTTATGTTTATTCATTGGGTTTATTCTTCGTATTTCTCCACCACTATGTTTCTTGGTAGTTAAGTTTTAGATACTTTGTACTTCTTATACTTTACTTGGTAGTTTAGTTTTAGATACTTTAGTATGACGAGCTTTAGCTCAGATACGTTCACCTGATGATGGTACAAAAATTAGTATCGAAACGTCGTGTACACGTTTTATTATGTTGAATGTTGCGTGTGTTTTTAAAGTTTCATATCTATTTCTGACATGTGTAAATAATAATGTCACGACACCCTTTCTGCTTCTCTTTTTTGTACCGGGATCTAGTTCCTGGCTACAGACGGGGAAGGAAAATTGGAACAAAATCCACATTCAAAGAACTTATTCCACATTTAAATTAGCTATTTCTTATCCAAATTTTACAGGAAAGCAACCCACATCCCTTATTCATCAAATCATCTAAGTCTAAATATATCCCCTTATCCTTTCCTATCCGTTAGCATTCCATTTTTTTGTGGGGTTTTACGGCTCATGTCTATATCAAAGGTCATTGGAGCCCTAAAAATTGTACAGATAGGGAAAATGCAGTTACGTACTAGAGAGAGTCAACATGACTCTCCCCGCGTGTGGGACTCGCCGAATGACCCAACCATACCCACTAAAAACCCTCCTGATGTACAACATACCAAAACATATCTCAAAACCAAATATCAAAACATTGACAAATAAATGAGGGGGGAACAAAAAATGAGGGGAGGACATAACATTAGGGGGGACAAAGAATAAGGGGGGGAAAAGTGAGAGGTATGGAAAAAATGAGGAAAATGAAAGATACCCTAACCCTAATGGCGTCGGGATCGAAAAGAACAAGAGATGACCAAGGAAGGTCTGAAAAGAGAAAGGAAGGAACCAGGCACAAGTAAGTGGAAGTAATGCCAGACTCAGCTCGGGGTCCCGTGTTTGCCAAACACGTACTTACCAGTTGTAAGTCCACTGGGGTGGCCATTCCAACTTTTAGTGTTAATTGTACAAAAAAAACATTCCAATTTTTTGTACAATTAACACTAAGTCCTCTCCACCTCCCTCTGTCTTACTCCATCCAATTCCTAGCTTAGCACATCTCTACATCGTTTTCTGTACCAATTTTCCTTCAAATCAAAATTATATTAATTCCAGCAACTCACACGTTCGTGCATTGTTCACTCACCCAACGCGCCATCTTCATATGGACCGGTTCTCTATGTTGCTGCTCAGTTCCACCACACAGCGATCGGTCTCTTCTCCACTTCTGTCCACACACGTACCCGGTGGTTAAGTCCCTCTTCCTCCCGTCCTCCACCACCGCGAACCCGCCGTTCGTCCCCCATTCCGGGCTACTCCATCCTTCTCACCTCAGCTTATGCTAGCCCTATTGTCTCCAAGCTTCACTTGGCAACAAACCATTCTGCACTTTTTCAATCTTAGCTACACGCGCCGGCTTCGACGGAAAATTCTTTCAGCTGAATTTGTGGCACTAACGCCTTTCACACTTTGGATCGGATGCTGGACATGTGCAGACCCGCTGCTTACTCGCACAAGTGTTTCCATATCCGCTTAAAACGTTTCTCATGAATCCCCTTTTAAAGAATTCCATTTTTATAACTTTTGGCATGAACCTTTTCTCCGAAATCTCCCCTTCGCGTCAATAAAACATTAATTTGGTAGAACATAAGTATTTATTTTAACTTACAACTTTCGAGTACCTACTCGTGGAGAAGTGTTTGCAACGACAAAAGCCTGGTGAAAATTGCGACGGACCGAGACTGGAACCCGGGACCTTCTGCTCCGGCCGCAGGTGTGCTATCCCTGTCTCTTATACACATCTAGATGTGTATAAGAGACAGGAGGAAAATCTTTAACGGAAGCTGGCAATTCTGTNGTAAGTATTTATTCTTATTATTGTCTTCTGTTCCATTCTCCTATCGCCTTCTGGCAGCATCTTTCATCTGTTTTCTCGCTATTCTTTTCGTCTCATTTCGTATGTCCCATATTCAAATGCTAGCATTGTTCTCATTTAACTTTCACATTTCAAAACTCTCATATATGTATTAAACATATTATTATAAACACTTATTTGCCATAATCTCACTGGTGTAATCAGTATTCCTGATCTCTCAGTCCCTTACAAATCGTATGTATTGTCATTCATTGTCAGACCGACTAAAACAAGCAGATTTGAGTGGCTATTTATTTGTTCGAAATTTTCAACATACATTTTACCTCCTACAGTAAAAGTGTAATTGGCTGAGAACAATAAAGCACTACAATGATTGTTCTGACATCATAAAGTGGGTTCGAATCCCAGTGACACTTGTGAACTGATTTTTGAAAATGGTTTATGCCACAATTCAGCTCGTAATATCTGTTTGGGAGCTGTAATGAACGAAACCTTAATTTATGCTCTCACATTGCTTAGGAAAATCTTAAAACATACGCTGAGCAATTGTCAATTCGGCAACATAGCATTACGACATACATGGCTACGTGGCAGGGCAGTTAACGACAAAGTTCATCAGCCGACGACACGACAAAGTTTCTATAAAATAATTTCTATTCATGTTCTCTTTAAGTTTCGATATTTTAGTTTCTTCATGTGTAAATGAAAGTGTTCAATGATATATTTTACGAGGAATTTAGAAAAGTTCTTCAAAATTTCAATAAACATGTGCAAAAAAAATTATATTGAATTTAGAAGCAAATAATTTATATTTAAAGAAAACAATGATACCAAAAGAAATTCACGAGTTCGTAATTATACCCCAAGTATTAAAACTTTATTTTAATAAAAATATTGAGTAGGAAACGGGTCTAATATATATCCAAACCATATTTTCAATATTTATTCATATTGCATCTTGATTTACAACATTAACATTTGGAGAACAATATTTACTAAACAAAAAGGTATATGCTCTATTAATTATGCAATTTTATTATAAACAATTAATTACTTTATTTTTTGTTAAACAGTCTATAGCAATTTAATCGTGCTTGGTCAATGTTGTGATGCTAGTTTAGAATCATCTTTAGGGTCGCTGTATATTCATATTTTGTATTTTTTCTAATTACACTACATTATTGTAGATAAATTTATTTTTTCTACAAACATTAAAAAGGAAAAAAGAAAACTCTAGATGTTGTGAAGGTTTAGCCTTTCAGACTCATAATGCATATTACACTAACATAAAACTAAAATGTATTCCTCACCGCGAGTTTCATTAGAAATCTCTCCATTGTTCCTGCTCTATCATTTGACAATCTAATATAAATGTTTCTTTAATTTTACGTTTTATTTGTTAAACGAAATTATGTGTCATTCGCGCCTTTGTCGTTTGTCCGAGCGGAAAATTTCTGTGATCTAAATTTCTAATTTTACAGCCAGTAAAAAGTAGAACGCCATTAAAATATAATGCATAAGTAACATAAATATTACAATGAAAAAACATATTTCGTATAATATCCCATATTTGTTGAACACTTTCTGAAAATATGAAATTCTCTGTTGAATTGACGGCAAAATGTTACGTTAATTGGAGAAGATTTCTAGATTTAAAATAACAAGTCCTTAGAATATGACACTGAATCAGGAATACGGGGAACTACAAGTTACAATAACTTAACATATAAAACTAAATACGACCTTGTTAACTGCCTCGCTCGATTTAAATTTACTGTAAATATTATACTGAATGTCTGACTAATACGTTTATCTTCACAAATGTAACATCCATGTTGCTTCGTAAAAAGTTATATACCCGCAAAGAATGTTTCTAAATGACAATGTTCGTTCCCTGCTCTGGAAATCAATAAATAATACTGAATATTGATACTAACATTATAAATGAGGAGTGAGTTAAGTATGTAGAATATATAATGTATTTCAATTGTAAAAAAATTCGTCCATGAGGTTTGCATATTATTGATCTCTGATTATTTTTTTTAGGTTGCACTATTACTACAAAATTGTTTTATCGTGGATAAAATGTCACTAGAAGATGTAATTCATTTGTTCCTTAAGTAGTTTTATATTATTTATTACTCGAGAATTAAACTTTTGTGTTATTAGTTCATATTTGAGACAAACGTTTTCTATATTAATTTAATTCCTTTTCACATATGTGAAAGACTTAAGAGAATCGCAAATTATGTGAAATTACTGTCGACAATATACATCACTTGTAGGCAATGAGATTTGATTGCTTTACTTCACTGTATAAATATAAGAAATTATAGGAATATTTATAAGTAATTTATGTTTCGAATTATACCAATTCCATACGATATCTTGCAATTATATTCAAATTCTGTTAAAAACTATATTTTATCACAGTATTACTCAAACGTTTTTTACAGAAATTCTAATATCGTTTACATTGCCTATGAAGACCTCTCGAGACAACGAATCTCGAGATGTCGTTTAAATATAGAGAATGGTAAAGTTTATTGAAGTCAAGAATATACAGAATATTTTTGTTATAGAAGTCCAAAATGTGTATAATAAAAGAATCCAAAATATTTCTTTAATAGCGGTGTAATTAAACATTTTATCTCGTTACGATTTACCCGCCGTACGATGTCTTCCAAATATGGGAGCTGTTTCAAATAGACCTACGATTGGTCGAACGAAACTTCCCAACTCGAAGGGGAAGCAGGAGGAGAGAGGCGTTGCAAACTTAACAGATCCGAAACTGGTCAGAGCGTGGGACTTAGAAAAATAAATGGGCCCGTTTTTTATCAGTAGTGTACCACTTCACAGACGGCGTCATGACATAACCGTGACGTATAAAAAGTGAGAATGTCACTACTCGAGACGAGAGTGGAATCACATGAAATATGCGCGTACGTAACTTTTGAGTAGCCGTAAATACCTATGGTGGAGAGTAGCTCGTTCTCTATCATTGGTACGAGCTATGAACACGAGCTACGAAACTACAACGCAACCCTCAGTGGCATGTGTTATTTAAGTTATGGAAACCTTGATAAATCTTTTATTGGGAAGAGTTCAAATAACAATTAAGTTCTGGGAAGTGGCGATGAACTTGAAACCTCGTCATCGCCTAAGGTGAAATCACCGAGTGTTACCGTATTCATTGTGAGTTTTTATTACTCGCGTTGTAACGGCGTTGTGATTGTCGACAGAACATTTGCAAACACGCTAGCAACGTAACTTAAAAGTCTTCGAACTCGACTCTTCGAAGTAAATTCGAACTAGCTTAAGGGGCTAATAGTGTGGCGGCCAAAGCATGGAGGAAAGTGTACCACCTGAAAAGACCGCTAGAAAGCGCGCTGGGCTACAGTGGAAGAGCAGAGCTTAGTCCAGTGGTGTGTGTGTATTGTTTGCATGAACAAACGTGTGTTCTCAGCATATACTAATGTATGATATAAACCTAGCGATCTGTTATGTAGGTTGTCCGTAATAACATTGAAAAAGATCCTCTTTGGTATCGCCCTCTGTCTCGCACATCGACATGGAGGGGTACGGTATTGCGCAACACGTTACGAATCTTCAGCTTTTGAGCATATAGGTTTGAGCAGGATCCACTGGCATTACACAATTTATTATTGATATTATTTACGACAACAATCATATTTAAATTGAATTGTTAATTAAATGGTTGTCTACAAAAAGTTCGATTTAATAATTCATTTTAATCATTTTTAACATTTAATGCTAGTTCACTAATCTATACGCTCCTGTTATTCTTAATAAGGATGAGCGATAGTCTCGCAAGCTTCTTTTATACCATTCCTAGTAAGAATTGATGTCCCCAAATATGAATGCCATTAAGGAACATTGGTCTTATTGCTCCTTTATAAAGCTGCAGTATTTACCTCTGTCGTATTGGTAGTGTTACTATCCCACTCGCAATAAGTAGTAGTATAAGCATTTTGCTTTCTCAATATTCTCATTAATATTTGTTATAAATTGCAATTTTTTCCTCTATTACTATTTTAAAATACTTATGCTTCCGGACTACTTGTATTTTGCGAATACCTTTACCATAGAGTCGCGCCTATTTCTCGTTGGCAATCCAAACCATAATACCTTTGATTTTTCTGGCTAGAATTGTAAATGTAGTTTAGTACTACTTCTTTCCAACTCTTCTATTACTTTCCTGCTATTTCTCTTTCATTATTCCAGACTCTCTTCTTCTATCTCCATCACAAAATCATTCGCATACGTTACGGTCTCTTAGGGAATTCTTGTGTCGCAAACAACGACAAAATCCCACTGTTTTTACTTTATTTCCGTCGTTAATCAAGATTTTCTTTCTGATTTTTGCTATGGATAATCCTTAATACCTTAAATTTAGAAGACTAGTCACAGCACTTACCAATTGGTAAAAACTATAATCGTAGACACGCGTGTTGTGATTCCATACGTAGTAGAAAATTCATCATGTCTTCTCTAATTTTGGAACATATGTTCTCAAACTTAAGCAACACTCTTCTAACAACACATATTTAATTCCTGTTTAACATAATTTGAACAAAATAAATAGAAGCATTGAAAACGATGAAGTAATATAACACGTAACTAAGCAAATGTAACACAAACAATTCGAAACTAAATAATATCTTCGTCCCTACTGGAGCGAATGTCACAAAATTTTACAAGCAGGTTCTGCTAATATTCTTACAAACAATAACACTTTGAAAGCACGGATATTCCAGCAAAACATTTTCCCAACGCCTTTTACAGGAGCTCAGGTACAGCGTATACATAACCGTTACTATGGTCTATAGCATATTGTTCACTAGGTACAACATGCATTTTTGGCAGTTTTCAACAGGAAAAAAGAGGATTCCGGATATTGGACACTACGGCGAGTGAAGCAGAATAACGATACCCTAATTTACATTGGATCTTCAGAGAGTTAACATTGGACTCTTTAAATCAAGGGTGTCAACGCAATTAACAGAATTCTCTGTGGGGTCATTTTTACCCACTTGTCAAGTAGTGAGTAAAACAATTGGTACTAATGGGATGGTGGTGAATACTCCAGGTACGAAAAGGCCACAATTTGGTTTGGTCTTCAGGGAGGGCTCTAATGACCTTGACGTTGCCGAGCCCTAAAGCCTCACAAAAAAATTGTCTTGGAGGAGGGGGTTTAGATTAAGGGGCGAAGAAATGTTATTCGCATAGGGTGTCCAAAAAGAGCCGGCGCTCAGAGACATAAAAATGGTGCTTAATATTTCCGTAAAAATCAGACACGAGTGCTGCAGCCAACAATATTATAACAAACAGTTTTTTGTATGTAAGATATTTCATATTTGAAATTTCATATTTATTGCAACTTTTTAGATTATAATTTTAGGCAAACTTTTAGGATATAAATTTACGATTATTTATTTTTAATCTTTTTATCATTCTATTATTTCAATGTTACTTAAAGAAAATATTAATAATACTGCAGGTAAATAATATAACAAATTTTCATCCAGTATAAGGTCAGG
Source organism: Laupala kohalensis (assembly GCA_002313205.1). Taxonomy (NCBI): domain Eukaryota; kingdom Metazoa; phylum Arthropoda; class Insecta; order Orthoptera; family Trigonidiidae; genus Laupala; species Laupala kohalensis. The sequence continues at coordinate 157,011 of NNCF01139093.1, forward strand.
GGTAAAATTCCAACTTCCACGTTTTTCTGCGAGTCCAACAGAAACTCAGGGCCAAGAACGCCGTTCAAATAGCATAGTCTACACACTGAAATCTCACATCTAACCAAAGTTGAGTCATTTTCATTCAGTGTGGAAAAAGGTATGAATGTTTTAATATAATTATGAAAAAGTGACCAACGTGCACCTGTCATGGAGAAGCGTCAAAATAAGAAATTCACACACCCTTACCAATTTAGAAACTGGAAAAAGTAACCCAAATCCGGACGCAAATTTCATCTTATTTGGGAAAAACGACGCGATTTGGCATCGGATTAAAAATGGTCGTTCATTTACATTTCCTCTCATAACTTATATTATTATAGAAACTATGTCAATTACCATTTCCATTTAATTTAACCATATAGTCACCTCATCTCCGTTGCTTACGCAATACGAGGAAACTACCAAGAACCCATCAAAAACTTATAAATATAAAGCTAAAAAGTGAGTGAAATCACAGCCCAATCAAAACAATTGGCACTGAGATACGGTCTTTACAAGATTATCGAAACACCGTAATTTTCATGAATTTATAAAATTAATTTCTCCGGTTTCTGGAGGTCTAGAAGTCTGTAATCCGGGAAAACATCTTAATTTGTGATGTATTTTGACCCTATAAATTTACAGACAAATCAGTGTCACGGTAACGATAAAAGTTTGTTCAAAGTACTGGAATTACCCATGTATAATGCAACGAAATGTTCATCCGATTCTAAATTAATAGAGACATATTCATGCCATGTATCTGAATACGTCGCTCGTACCCCAAAAATAATCGCATTAAGAACAGCAGGATATTCCCTCCGAATCCCAGATCACTCCTCCTGATCTCAAATAGTAAGAAGAAAGGGTGCATGATCCATCTACAATAATCTTCGGTTTCAAAGTACATTTGAGTTCGTTTATCGTGACATAAGAAACAAAACAAAATTATTCAAAGACCTGAATTGCATGTACAACGTTATTAACATCATTCATGAAATTCACAAACCAAAATAATGATTTAAGTTCACTTTCTTATAAAAATTATTCCATAATAATAATAATAATAATAATAATACATTTATTGTCAAAAACGTACTACGTATTACCACGAGGAGAACAATAAACTAATTTACTCTCCGGTAGCAAGCAAGGGACCATCCCATCAATTCCGATCAAGGGCCCTAAGGCAGAGGCGGATTGAAAAATTTCAACAAACTCCTAGATAAGATAAAAGTTAGCTACGTGTATACTAATAGAATATCAACGAAAGCCTAGAGAACCTATATAAAAAACCCGTCTCTACCCGAAGGAAAATCGGAGAAAAAACCCGGGCCAGGATGGGATTACAGACTTCATGTACACAACCGTACCAAAGGTGAGTACACACAAAATAAATTATTATAAATCATAAGACACAATCATGCAAAAAAATAGTTTTTGAAATTGTTATAAGTTATTTTAAAAGTACAACAGCAATGGCGTGATAAAGTACAAGACGGATTTAACTTTTATTAAAATCACTAATTTATTTTACATTGTAGAAGCACTGGTGCATAGGGTAGCTTCTAACCCCGGATTTGAAAAGATTCAATTTAATAATATATTTTATATTTTTGGGGAGGGAATTATACTGAACTATTCCCGAATGATATGGTACTTTTTGGCAAAGAGTGGTTGAAACTCTAGGGCGATAAGTATTATTAATATTGCGAGTATCGTGTTCGTAAACGAGACTGTTTCGTATGAAGCAAGGGTGGCACTTCAGTAATTCAGTCTTAACGAACACGACCGTTTCATAAATATAAATGCAGGTAAGTGTTAAGATACTTCATTCCTTAAATAAAGGTTTATAAGAGTTTCGGGGGTGAGATTTACAAATTATTCGAACTCTTCTGAATTCTCAAAGTTGGTAAAGATTTTGTGATACTATTGTGAAATGACATACACAGTTTTGACAGTGTTTACAATGACACGATTTGCATGGAACCATGTCGAGAAGTTAGAAGTCGGCGTGTTTACATAGTAAATTAGTGTCATCAGCAAGGAGAACCGTTTTGCAATCCAATGTGGAGGATGACATGTTCACATACAATAAAAAGAGTATAGGACCGAGAATTCAACCTTGGGGAACTCCGCAAGAAAGTGGCTTTGTTTCTGAAAGATAATGCTAATATACTTCATTTTTAGTATAGGACATTTGGACTTGTTAATATCTATCTTTTAAATAAGAACTTAGGCATTGACGTAGAAGTCCACGAATACCTAAGGAATCCAAGTTTGAAATGAGAATTTTGTGATCGATGACATCGAATGTTTTGGATAAATCAAGAAAAAAACACAGAGGATTAAATTAAAATTTTAATCCACCTTTTAATGTAAACTATTTATTTATATTGTTACAACGTTTGCTGCCATCATCAAAAGGTCGATTAAAATTTCAATTTAATAATTATAGTAGACATAAATAATGTCAACCCTGAAGATTTTTTTCACCTTGAAGAGATTGATAACATAATTTTAAAAAATTATGGCGTTTGTTGTGGAAAAAGATTTCCGAAAACCGTGTATCGTCAGTTAAATGTTATTTTTGGTAAAAATTGAGAAGCTTATAGAATTTTTGAGAATGTGAGTAGTAGAGATATAATGATAATTTCCAACATTGAATTTGTTTCCTTATTTGTGTAATGGTTTCACTTTAGCTCTCTTAAATTTGTTGGGTAACACCTCTTCCAACAAAGATTTATTAAAAATATGAGTGAATTTAATACAACGTGGGACGAAAATTTAACAATAAACTTGGGTATATCATCTATGTCTTTTGAAAATTTGTTTTTTAATGAGCTATGTTTTTCATGACTTCACTGGCATTAATTTCTGTAGTGAACATAGATTGGGTACTGAACATAGAATTGGGTACGTGGGTGGATGTAATTGGAGGACTTTGATTTCGAGATATTGAGTTCGTTATTTTACCTACATCCGAGAAGTAACAATTAATAAAAATTTGCCATGTCATGTGGATTTGCTACAATTTTGCCATCGTTTAGTAGAGAAATATTATCTTCGCGATTTTCAGAAGGTGACGTGTAGTTTTTAACAATTTTCCACGTAGCTTTCGTCATGTTGTTGGGTTTTAGTACCTGCCTGTCGTTTTCGATAACTTCAGTTGCATAGACTACTTTTCAAATAATAGTCTTATATTCACGAAGATAATCATGGAATTCGGGTGGTTGGTTTTAGAGTTTTTAAAGTTATTATAAACGACTTTGTTTTTGGAAGAAATTCTTATCCTTTGGGTGATCCATCTACTGTATTTCTTTGTTTTAATTAACTTGCGTTTTATGGGAAAACTAGATCTGTAATGCTTTAGAAATATCGAGATAAATAAATTGAATTTCTCGTCAGTGTGTTGGCAAATGTAAACATCTTCCCACGTTTCCTTACGCAAATAATTTATAAATATGGTTAGATTTGTGTCGTTAAACTGTCTAGAATATTTGTAAAGGATTTTAAGTGGTTTTAGTTTATCTTTAATAGTCAATACTTGAGCAAGGTGATCGCTGTATCCGGTTCAAAACACTTCAGAGAAATGCGAGATTTCATTGTTGACAATAATTTGATCTTGCAATGTTTCAGATGAACTGGAGAGGCGAGTGGGGTCGTTTATCGTATGAATAAGGTTGAAGGAGTCGATAAGATTCTTAAATCGATTAATTCGTGAAGATGCGGAATAGGGTGTACTCAGGATATCAATGTTGAAATCGCTACATGCTATATATTTAATAGATTTACGTGTAAAATGCTTTACAGTAAGTTCTGAAGAACTATGTCAAGATCTGATTGAGGTCTATAAATACTCAAAACAATAATGCCGGTGTCGGTCAGATTAACTGCAGACATTTCGAACACACTATCAACGCTGAATTTCTCGTAACCTGGCAGTCGAGAAGATAAAATATCATTGGGAACGTAAATAAACATACCTCCGTGGGGATTTTTTCCTTTAAAATTTAGGCAACAGTAAGAACTTTCTAATTAATATTTGGAAATAGCAGTATTATTGATGTTGTTTGTTGAAAGCCAATGCATTGTAATGCACAGTTGAGGCATTGCAAATTGAATGGATTTTCGTGTACCAGAATTTCAATGTCAGTCATTTTGTTTGAAAGGGATTGGACATTATGATGAAATATCATTATTTTATTTTCGCAAAGAGTTTGTGATTTTCGAGAAATGAAATCGAAGTTCGATTGTGGAGGGGTATATGAATTTGGTACAGCTACTAGTCCCGGATCAAACCCGAACACAGCACCCGAACGCGATTGTCACCTTCGAGTACCACATCGTACTCCTGAGCGATAGTTGTAACTGTGTATGGGGGCGGCAGGAGATGTGCATGTAGGAATGGATGAGGACGTGGGAGATGAGGAAGCAGTAGGTGAAAGAACGGGGACAGGGAATGAATTGGGTATGGAGATATGACGAGGTGTAGGTGAGGTAGGAGCAGAGGGAGGCGGTTGACGAGGTGATGAGTTAGGAGCAGCAGTACGAGTGGGTAAAGGGGTTGGTGGATGATGTGAGGTCAGATGTGAAGCTAGCAGAGACCCGCAGTTATGTTTCCCAGTCGGTCTCAGATGTAATACGAGCTGGATAGAGTCAGGTGTTGTTGCAAATTTAAAAAATGTGATTTTTGTGTCTGCCAGTGTGTTTTAGGAATATGTTTGCCAAGTTAATTTCGTGGTTTATTTCTGGAACGTTGAAGTGAGGAGGCAAGCTAGAGAGAACTATGGTTGTGTGCTTAGAGGCCGTTTTTATTTTTTGTACATGTTCAGAAGCGTTGAAATGATCTCCCAAGTTAATATCGTTCTGCCCATCTATGATGATTACCGTGTTCTGTGAGTGTCTTAGTGTAGGTGTCCAGTTCTCAAATAACTTCAGCCAAGCGAACGTTTGGCTTGAAGACACCGGAGTCTGAGAACTGGTTGGGAAGCAATCCACGCAAAACGGAGGACGTGTTTAGACAGTTCGAAGCAGATAATATGAGTCTTTTTAATTCAGTCAATTCATATGTCCACCAAATATTCCTCTTTCATCTCCCTTCCTTCTTGGCTACTTCACATTCCTAGTAAGGTAAGTTGCACTCTTTCTGTTAACTTATCTATAGACTTCCCTCCTTTTACAGCTTCCTCCTTTATCCTATTACTGTACTAATCCAACTTTTCTTTCATTTTCTGCCAATAAATTCTTTCGTTGTAATATTCTACTCCTTTGGCCGTCTTCCATATCTATACAACTAACCTATGATCACTGTGCACCCCATTTTTAATTTGCCAATCCTTAATGTGTATCTTCTTTAATCTATTTGTCAATGTTTAATCTATACGCGATTCCCCATTTGTTCCATAGTATGTTAGCATCATACATTTAATACTATTAAATTGTTTCTATTATTAATTTTTTCATTATTTTTCCGCATGCAGTTGTACGTTTATATCCTAACATCTTTGTCCTTGCATTTGTATCCAAACATGTTATATATTCTTCATCTCCTACTGATAGCTCTAATGAACTTGACGTTGTCTGGCCCTAAAGCCCCGCAAAAACAATATTTCCTACATGTTGTATTATTTCCTTTAATTTTACTTTATCTCTCTTTTAAAAATTTGATACCGAAAGTATTTGCTACTATTCCTATATCAAATTTCTGGGTAAATTTCTGAAAATGTGTTCCCAGATATTGTTTTTAAACCTTAACGATGGTATCGACATCATTTACATAAATCGCACTCTATAGTTCAGGTGCTCTGTTACTCTAAATGGTAACGGCACAAGTTACAAAGTTCCATTTACTTTATATACCTCTTGGAAACATCCTGTTTATATTATTTTTTCTCATATATTCTTTTATTTCCATGGATGCTATTTTCCTTCGCTTTATATTTTGTTACAGTAACTTAATCATACTTCGTGCTTTCCTTCATAATCCTCTGAGCTACTTTATCCTTTGGACATTACCGAACCATCACGCTGTGTTCACATTGTCTTTTTTCTTTTACAATATGGACACTGGTTGCTCATTGTTCCTCTAGCACCTACATATCGATGACTTTCTTGGGCGCTGTGGTCACAAATCTTTGCTTTTTCATGGCTAGATGTCCATATATAGCTAGATGTCCATATATGTGACATCTATAACATCTCAACGGGTTCAAGTGCTCCACTATACGGAGGCTTTTCATATCCCTATACAGACGTCCTGCCGCAATTACCTTCGTAAAATGATATGGCTCCATCTCCAATATCCTGTTCTGTTCTTCCCTTGTTTCTTTCCTCGATACAATTCTCTTGTCTCTTTCTGAAAAATTACCTTTCCTCTTCGTCATTAAAGTCCCTTTCACCTATCTCTTGAAGCCGCTCTTTCTCTTTTGTCCTTTCCTCTATTCCCATTACCCTTATTCGAGGTTATCTACGTCTAATATCTCTCAATTGTAATTCCTGATGGTCCTCCATAGCCTAGCATAACTTTTCTCTTCTATTTTTATCTAGAAGTACCACTATTGGATCTTTCGTTAATGTTTCTCTGATATTTTGAATTTTCACAAGCGTTTTGTATCCCTTTAGACGCTCTGATAATTGGTCTCGCTCTGTTCCTTCAGTATTAGACTTCTTTCTGTTTAAAACTGCTTCTCTTTGCGCCTTGATTCGCTTTCCTGTCTGTATTATAGCGGCATGTTTTCGCACTTCTTTCTTTTACTGATGTTATTTCTTTTATTCCTTTTCTGAGATCATTCATTCTAGTTTCGTACATCTGGGCCATCTCTCACCCTCATGTCATTCATTCACCGTACGCCTTGAGAAAGTGCGTCAGGAAGGGTATCCGGCACCCCTGTAATTTCCCCTGCCACGACAAAAAGAGGCATCATACCATCCTTCACCTCCAACCCCTACTAGACAAAGGAAAAGGAGTTAAGGTTCATTAAGAGTCTCAAAAATTACATAAACAAAACTACACTTATTGTATTTCGCTAAGTGTCTTTGCAATGACGATAAAATACGGTCCAATGTTGGACGTGATGTGAATGTTTCAGAAATAGTGAATTATATTGCACAAATACGATTCAAGTAGAACATAAAATACAGTTGTGAAATATAAAATTAACCTAACATGGTAAAAATTATTTCATGCTAAAAATTATTATTTCATGCCTAAAATGTTATTCTTAAAAAAAGTAAACAAACTTTTAAAAATAATCAATAAATCGATTCAAATTAAAAATGAAATGTAAACACGGTCCGTTGTTGGACGTATTGTAAGAGATTCAGGAGTAGTGAATTTTATTAGAAAAATTTATATAATCGTTTAAAGTAGATCATTTAACCATTGTTCTGAAATATGATAATAATGTAACATACTTTTCCATAGTATAAATTATTTTTTGTGTAAAACGTAATTCTATTAAAACATAAACAAACGTTTGAAACGAATCTATGAATCGATTCATATTTTTACGGCCTACTGCTTACAAAAATTGGGTTACCAAAGTCTTATTGAAAAAATAAAAACACTATAATTTACTATAATCTTAGTTTTTGCACTTTTAAAGATCGTAAAAGAAATTTAAATATTACTACAATAAAAATACCAAGTGAGTAATAGCAAGCATGTGTAGGAAAATAATACATTTCTTATAAATATCTTACGTATTCAAAAACACACTTTGGCAACGTAAATAATAAGCATCATTGCAATGTAAATAAAGTTCAAATACTTACCTGAGTTAATCATTAATAAAAACGAATTCGACACATTAATAAATAAATGTTATTCTAACAAATACAACTTCACAATGATTACGTTTCTAACTTATTCGTTGTTATTCTTCAGATCCCGTTTCAAATGTTCACAAATGCAAAATTTACTCATTGTATTTTGCTCAGTGTCTTTGCAAAGAATGTGAAATGTAAATACGGTCCACCGTTGGACGTGTTGTAAGAGATTTCGAAATAGTAAAATTTATTAGATAAATTAATAAATACGTTTTATGTACAACATGAAACACTCTTGTGAAATACAAAATTAACCTAACATTCTTTTACATGGTAAAAATTATTGTTTCTGTCTTAAACCTTCATTCTTTACGAACGTAAACAAACTTTTTATTCACAAAAACATACGACACATTAATATTTAAATGTTATTTCGACAAATAAATCTTGACTACGATTACAATTGGCAACTTGTTGTTATCCTTCAGATGCCGTTTGAAATATGTTTTCAAAGACACGATTTTTGTCACTTTATTTTTGCACAAAGACACAAAACAATTAAAGACATGTACTACACTATACTTTAACACATCTATAAAACCTCAAATAACTTGCACTATCCTTTGATTAAAATCCTAATACGATTCTTCTAAAGTTCGCCGCCATTGTTCAAAATTTTTGTAAACAAAACATTGGAGATGACTTCGACAAGTTTCCATGGCACATCTACAAGCTAATGCTCGTTTGATTAACGTAATGTAAAATCACTGAATAATGTAATTAAAACATTGAATTTTTCCAATTTTCGGAATTTTAACATTCATTGCCATTCTCCAGCTATGAGATAAACAAAGTTTCATGCTTGTACGACTAGTATAAGTACCTTTTACTTCTGATATGTCAATCAGTGAATTAATGAGAGAATGAGTTACACGTAGGGGCTTATATAAGACTAGACTCGCCATGCTTGCTGGGGCTTACACCCCCATACCCCCAAATAACAGGCTGCGCCCGTGCTAAGGCATCCAGAGGAAAAAACCTTATTGCTAGATTTAAATGATTCACCGCGAAGTTCATCGAAAGCGTAGTGCATCCAGTGACACTTAATTGTTTGTTGTAAACATTCTTAATTATTCTTTCCTAAATTCTTGGTACATGCTTACCTACGTTACAATGTATATATTAATAAAATAAATTATGCCTACAACATGTACATTGCCTCTGAACTAGGAAACATTGATTTCATTATTACAATTTATGGAACACGCTTTGCACTTTCTTGCATTAATTGTATGGACCTCTATTAGTCGAGTCTGGAAACCTATGTCCTATCAAAAGATATCAATGTGAATTTGCAAGTCATGTATTACATTCATTCCTTGCTAATTGGCAATTATATACTAAAAATACTTAAACACATGTACGAAATGACAAAATAAATCGATGAAAATTCTCGACAAACACGCAACATAATTTTATTGAATATCGATATATTATTACTTGAGTCGTAATGCTAATAGCTAGCACTCTTTGCCAATGGAAATAATTAACATCTTTGCAATATAAATAAAATACAAACAAATCATTCAGAAAAACGCATACGACACATTAATAAATAAATGTTATTTCGACAAATTAACTACGATTACGTTTGACAATGTTATTCTTATTCTTCATATACCGTTTCAAATGTGTTCTAAAAAATCGGATATTTGTCTATTTATTTTTGTACAAAGACACAAAACAA
>NNCF01139093.1:166573-200073 GCA_002313205.1 Laupala kohalensis
AACCCGGGACTTTGAGCTCAAGGTCCCGGGTTCGAACCCCGGTCCCGTCTCCCATTTTCATTCGACGTAACATGATTAATCTGTTACCTGGCTGTGAGGTTCACCGCAATCTAAGAGATTTCTATGTTTGTTAACACATATACTACACAATAGTTATTGTGAAATATAAAATTAACCTATCATACTTTTACGTCGTAAAAATAATTGTTTATTGCCTAAATCTTAAATCTTTACGAACGTAAACAAACTTTTGAAATGATTCAAGGAATCTATCCAAAATGTCACGGCCTGCAGCTAACTTATGGCTTGACTATAAAATAACAACACATTATAATATATTATGATCTTAGTTTTTTGCACTTTAAAAGAATGTCAAACGAATTTTAATGTCAATGTTACAAAAAAAAAACTTAAAACTGAGTAATATCTAACATAACTTGTAATATAATAAATTCCTTATACGTATCTCACGTATTCAAAAACACACTTTGCCAACGAAAATAATACGCATCATTGCAATGTTAATAAAATTACGAATACGTACCTGATCTAATCATTCACAAAAACGTATACAACACAGTAATAAATGTTATTTCAACGACATAACTACGATTCGGTTTAAGAACTAGTCAATAAATCGATACAAATTAAAAATGAAATGTAAATACGGTCTGTTGTTGGACGCATTGTAAGAGATGCCAAACAATTTCTTAGATAAATTATTATATACGATTCATGTAGAACATTAAACACTGTTGTGAAATATAAAACTAACCAAACATTCTTTCACATGGTGAAAATAATTTTTCTTGCCTAAAACTTCATTCTTTACGAACGCTTTAGAAATGAATCAAAGAATCTATACAAATCACCTCCGCCTGTTGTGTACATGTCTTTTTGACAAAATAAAAACACGATATAATTTTCAATGATAATCGTTTTTGCTATATTTAAAATCGTAAAACGAATTTCTATATTAATACTACCAAGTTATTCAAAACGAGTTATATTAAACATGTCTAGGAAAATAATATATTCAATATGTATCGTACGTATTAAAAACAGTCTTTGGCAATGGAAATAATTAACATCTTTGCAATATAAATATAATACAAATACCTAACTGAACAAATCATTCAGAATAACGCATACGACTTATTAATAAATAAATGTTATTTCGACAAATTAACTGCGATTACGTTTGACAATTAGTTATTGTTATTCTTCATATGCCGTTTCAAATATTTTCTCAAAAAAAGTAATTTGTCTATTTATTTTTGCACAGACACAAAACAAACATATATAGTACACAATAGTTTAACACCTCTATAAAACCTTAAACAACTTGCACTATCCTTTGATTAAAATCCCAATACGATTCCAATTGCAAATACGGTCCATTGTATTGGACGTATGGTAATAGATTCAAAAATAGAGAATATGATATAAAAAAATTAAAAATGCGTATTAACTTGATCATGAAACAGTGTCCTGAAATATAAAAATAACCCAAATACTTTCACAAGGTATAAATTATAGTTTCTTGCTTAAAACGTTATTCTTATAGAACGTAAACAAACATTTGAAAAAAATAATCAATGATTAGTTTCAAATTTCCACATCCTGCTGCATCGATAAATTGGCTTGACCATGACTTATTGGAAAATAAAACACACTATAATTTACTACAACCTTAGTTTTTGCACTTTTAAAGATCGTAAAACGAATTCAGTCCCAAAACTACAAAAAAATTGAAAATAATATCAAAACTGTAAAGGAAAAATATTCATTCATTATAAATATCTCACGTATTCAAAAACTAATCTTTGACATGGTAAATACAATACAAATACGTACCTTAATTAAAGATTCACTATAATTATACGACACATTGAATAAAAGCTATTTTAACGAACACAACTTTACTGTGATTACTTTTCCAGCTTATCAATGTTATCTTCAGATCCCGTTTCAAATGTCCAGAGATACAATTACTTAAAGAAAGAAAAACTTACTTACTGTCTTTCGCTGAGTCTTTGCAAGGAATACGAAATGTAAATACGGTCCATTGTTGGACGTATTGTACGAGTTTCCGAAGAAGTTAAAATTATTAGAAAAATTTAAAAAATACGTTTCATTTGGAATATGAAACACTGTTTTGAAATATAAAATTAAGCTAACATTCTTTTACATTGTAAAAATTATTGTTTGTAGCCAAAAACTCCATTCTTTACGAACGTAAACAAACTTTTGTATTAAATCAAAGAATCTATACAAATTACCATCGCCTGTTGCGTACTTGGCTTAACAAGAACATATTAATAAAATAAAAACACTCTTATTTACTATGAACTTTGTTTTTGCACTTTTAAAGATCATTAAATGAATTTTAATCTCAACACCACAAAATAATCGGAAGCGAATTATATCAAACATGTGTAGAAAAATGATACATTTCTAAGAATCTTACGAATTTAAAAACGTATATAATAAGCATATTTGCTATGTAAAAGAAATACAAGCTGCATCGATAAATTGGCTTGACCATGTCTTATTAGAAAATTAAACACACTATAAATTACTATTACCTTAGTTTTTGTACTTTTAAAGATCGTAAAACGAATTTCTGTCTCAAAACTAAAAAAAATTCAAAGTAATATCAAACATCCCAAGGAAAATGATTCATTCGTATAAGTATCTCACGTATTCAAAAACTAATTTTTGGCAGGTTAAATAAAATACAAATACGTACCTTAACTAATCATTCGGTATATTTATATGACACATTATTGAATAAAAGCTACTTTAACGAATACATCTTCACTGTGATTACTTTTCCATCTTATCAATGTCAAATTTTAGGAATTTAAACATTCATTGTCATTCTCCAGCAAGAAGATAAATCAAGTTTCGTGCTTGTACTTTATTCTTTAAGAATGTAAACAAACTTTTCAAAAGAATCAATGAATCGATTCCTATTAAAAGGGAAAGGCAAATAAGGTCCATTGTTGAACGTATTGTAAGAGATGCCACCAAATTTCTTAGATAAATTAATATATACGTTTAATGTAGGACATTAAACAGTGTTGTGATATATAAAATTAACCAAACATTATTTCACATAGTAGAGATAATGTTTCTTGACTAAAACTTCATTCTTTACGAACGTAAACAAACTTTAGAAATGAATCAAGTAATCTATACGAATTACCACCGCTTGTTGCGTACATGTCATAGTGATAAAATAAAAACGATGTAATTAAAAATGTTCATAGTTTTTGCACGTTTTAAAATCGTTAAACGAAATTCAATGTCAATAATACAAAGTTAATCAAAGCAAGTTATATCAAACATGACTAAGAATATAATACATTCCTCATAAGTATATCATGTATTAAAAAACACATTTTCCTTGGAACTAATCAACATCTTTGCAATATAAATAATAATACAAATACGTACCTGAGCCAATCATTCACAAAAACATATACGACACATTAATGAATAAATGTTATTTCGGCGAATAAATCTTGACTACGATTACGTTTCGGAACTAGTCATTGATGCCGTTTCAAATTAGTTTTCAATGATACGTTTTTTGTCACTTAATTTTTGCACAAAGACTCAAAACAATTAAACGTAAATAGTTTTCAAAATATTTAACACGTCTATTAAAACCTTAAATAACTTGCACTATATCGTTTGATTAGAGCTAGTTCAGACATTGCGGAATCCGCGCGAATCTAAACCGTGCGGAGCGACCACGCGGTCCTATATAATATGGTATCGTACTAGAACGTTCACATAACACCGCGCGGACCAAGTATCCGCGCGGTAGCCGCCACTCGACCGCCGGAATATGAATTCGCGCGGATGCCGCGCGGTTGTGTTACTATGACGCGCCTTCGGTGCGTTCAGTTGCTCCGTGTCATCCGCGCGTATCGCACGTGTCACAATGGATCGCTTCGACACCGAACTTTTCATAGATGAAGTGGAAAAACGACCAGCTTTGTGGGACATCCAGTGCGCAGAATATTCGAATAAAATTGTTAAGAACGGAGCTTGGCAGGAGCTAGTGGAAATTTTCGGTGATAACGAGGATTCATTAGAAAAAAAAGCTCTTTTCGGTAAGCAGTTTGTTTTATTTTACATGTTAAGTTAGGTTAGGTATTTAATTTTATATTTTTGTGTCTTGCCATTCTACACGACCTTCGTTTACAAAGTACTTAGCATATCTATCTCTAATGTTTAAAGATGACGGTGTACCTCTTCCTGCATGTAATCTACTAAGATTACTCATTGGCGCAGTGTATAAAGTATCTTCAAACTGCATACTATCTCTTTTTCTAACAAAATTATGTAGCACGCAACATGTCTTTATTATGTCTTCGGCAAAATCTATGTTAACGTTTATAGGCCTATGAAAAATACGCCACTTGTTCGCTAAAATCCCAAAAGTGCACTCAATATTACGTCGGGCTCTAGATAACCTATAGTTAAAAATTCTTTTTTCGTATGTTAACGATTTACCTCCATAGGGTCGCATTAAATTTTCCGTTAAGCCAAACGCTTCATCACCAACGATGACATATGGTAGTGGTGTAGGGTCTATGTTGGATATTGGTGTGGGATTTGGTATTTGTAATGATTTTTGAATTAATCTTTTATAAAATACAGAATTTTTAAATATTGCAGAATCACTACTTTTTCCATATGATCCAATGTCAATGAAAATAAAGCAATAGTTAGCATCACAAAGTGCCAGCAATACTACAGAAAAAAAGTTTTTGTAATTATAATACAAAGATCCAGAATCTTTTGGCATTGTAATCCGTATATGCTTGCCATCTATGGCGCCTATGCAATTCGGGAAATTTGCAGATCTTTCAAAGTCTATAGCTATTTTCTTCCACGTGTCTTCATTCGGTTCGGGCATGACCTTTTTTGCGTTTGTTTTCCACAAAGCTCGACATACTTGACGGACAATTCCTGTAATTGTAGATTTGCCAAGACGAAAGTTGTAATGAAGTTCTCCAAAGGAACAACCAGTACCCAGATATCTGAAACAATAAAATAATTATAATTAAATATAGTATTGTTTACCGGACGCAGAGATTTTTTGGCGCTCTCCTTCATAAGACTGTAAAAAAAATCTTAACTATAGTGATTTATTTTTCAGGTGTAACATTGCAAAAAAGTGGAAGAACATCCGTGATGCTTACAATAAGGAATTCAAGAAAGGCAAATCAATTCCTTCTGGTTCAGGTGCATGCAAAGGTTCAAAGTACATGTATTTTGAACGGCTTTCTTTTCTTCAGAAGTCGATAGAAAACAAAGAAACAACTACAAACATAGAAGAAGCGAAAAATGAGGAAAGTGTAGACTTCATTAAAGACCAAAACAATTTTGTGAATGTACGTGATATACGCTCCCCGCCCAATAAAAGAAAGAAGAAAACGTTATCAGAAAATCGATTGGCTGACATCTTAGAAGAGAGCATTCAGTCACGGGATAAAATACAGAGAGAATTAAGTGAAAATATTACTAATCAAGATGAAGATAAGCTTTTTTGTTTATCGCTGTACAAGGAATTAAAAAAAGTTCCAGAAAACAAGCGTTTAGCTACAAAAATTGAATTGCTCAAGGTTATAGAGCAGGGGCAAACATTACCATCGCCCATTCGTATCATAAGCCAACAAAGCACGCCTAATGCAGGATTCTGGCAGAACCAACAGTACTCAAATCAACAAGGATATTTTACTGGATATTCTAACATCGCAGAGTCTCCATCGCCTTCATCACGCACTAGCACTGATGACGGCTCACAGTCTTCTATCGTACAAAATATATATAATGATATTGTTTGAAAATAAATACCTTACCTTAAAGTAATCACGAGTTTTTCTTCTGGTGACACGCTCGACCTCATATGGGTATCAAAAGATGCAATTTGTTCACTGATTGTTTCAAGTAATTCATCAAACGAATTTATAGACATTCTTAAATAGTTAAAAAACTTGGGCTCATAATTCCTCAACTTTGGGTATAAAGTCGTAAACTGACCATGGGTGAGACGATCACGCAAAATTGGATGAACCCAATACTTTCGTTTTCTTTTTTTTTTAGGAGCAAGTACACACATATTGCTTCTTCGACTTCCATTACTTTATTATTGAACTGAAGCCACTGTCACACTCCCTCTCCTCACACTAACCGCGCGTGTCTGAACACTTTCAATCCTCGCGGATTGGAACCACGCGGTTTGCATCTGCGCGGATTCCGCCGTGTTTGAACAAGCCCTTAAAATCCCAATACGATTCTTCTGCAGCTCGCCGCCATTAGACATACAATACTTTTGTAAACAAAAAATTCGAGGTGGCATGTACACAAGCTAATGTTCGTGTGATTAACGTAATATAAATCACCGTAAAATGTACTTTTAAATTAATATTGTCAAATTTTAGGAATTTAAACATTCATTGTCATTCTCCAGCTACAAGGTGAACCAAGTTTAATGCTTGTATCTTATTTTTTAAGATTGTAAACAACCTTTTGAAAAGAATCAATGAATCGATTCATTTTTAAAATGAAATGTAAATACGGACGTATTGTAAAGGATACCGCAAAATTTCATAGATAAATCAATATATACGTTACATGTTGAACATTAAACTCTGTTGTGAAAACTAAGCAAACATTCTTTCTCGTGGTAGAGATTATTGTTTCTTGCCTAAAAATTCATTCTGTACGAATGTAAACAAACTTTAGAAATGAATCAGGGAATCTATACAAATTACCACCGCTTGTTGATTACATGTTTTATTGATAAAATAAAAACTCGATAGAATCTATAATATTAATAGTTTTTGCACTTTTCAAAATAGTTAAACGAATTTCAATATACTACAAAGTTATTCAAATCTACGAATACACTCAAAGCGAGTTATATTGAACTTTTCACGGTCAATGATAGATTCCTTATAAGTATCTCACGTATTCAAAAACACACTTTTGCATTGTAAATATTGTAAAGTAAAGAAATATACGTACCTAAGCAAATAATTCCCAAAAGCACATTCGCCACATTAATCAATAACTGTTATTTCGACGAAACAAACTTGACTACGATTACGTTTGGGAACTAGTCATTTAAGCCTTTTCAAAGATGTCACATTTTTTGCGCAAAGACACAAAGCAATTAAACTCATATAGTTCTCAATACTTTTATCACATCTATAAAACCTGAAGTAACTTGCACTATATCCTTTGATTAAAATCTCAATACGATTCTTCTGCAGTTCGCCGCCATTATACGTACAATACTTTTGTAAACAAAACATTCAAGGCGGCTTTGGCAAGTTGGAACATCCACAAACTAATCTTCGTGTGATTTACGTAATATTAAATTACCGAAAAACATACTTTCAAATTAATATTGTCAAATATAAGAAATTTTAACATTCATTTTCATTCTCCAGCTACAAGATGAACCAAGTTTCATGCTTATACGACAAGTACAAGTACTTAATACTTATGATTACTAGATGAGTGAGTGAATGAGTGAATGAATCAGTTACACATAGGGGCTTATATAAGATGAGACTCGCCTTTCTCGCTGGGGGTTACACCTCAAGACACCAAATTAACGGGCTGCGCCCGTGCTAAAGCATCCAGATGTAAAAACACATTATTGTAATATTTAAATGATTCACCGCGAAGTCCATCCGGTTACTCTTAATCTAAAAGCAGAAAATACGTTTTTGTGGAACCGTATAATAGCGATAAAAATTTACAACTAAATAATTGATTTATTGTATGTATTTCCTATTATGAACTATTTACAAATAAAAATATGTATTCCGCAGATTTGTTTGTCGTAAAGATTCTACATTATATTTCTCTAAATTCTTAGTTCATGCGTACCAACGTTACTAATGCATATATCAAGAAAATAAATTATGCTTACGATTTGCGTATTGTCACTGCACTAGGTAACATTGATTAAATTTTTATCAATTTATGAAACACGTTTTGCACTTTCTTGTATTTTTCATACGCACTTTAATTTCTGACACCAATTTACAAGTTATTCTGTTGCAAGTTTGTGAACACTCTTGTTGAAAATCCTAGACTGTATCCTTCTCAATTATTGCTTTTCATTCAAGATGATGCGTATCGTTTCCTCTTGTTTAATTCGTTTATTGCTATATGTACTGCAGTGCAGATTTCTGATATTAACCGTAGATACTGACATTAATGGGAAGAGGGATTAATATACATCGGAGGGCAAAACGTCTATCATATTTGTTTTCAAAAACATTCCTTTTAAAGAGGTTAATTTTAGTTGTTAGAAATTTAGTTACACTAAATTTCAAGTTATTGTGTAACAAAATAGTGAACACTTTTGTTGGAAATCCTTGATCGTGTCCTTCCCAATTTTCGTTTTCCATTCTAATTGCTCTCACCCATTTCGTCTTGTTTCATTCCTTTTTGCTAAACTATCTGCACTGCAAAATTTCTAAAACAACCGAAGATATTTACATGTATAGAAAATGGGGTTAAAATTTCATACTCTACGGTAGCCTGACACCAATTATATAGTTATTCCGAAACATAATAGTGAACTCCCGTGTTTGAAATCCTAGATTGTATCTTCCCCAATTTATGTTTTTAAATCAAATTTATCTTACTAAATTCCTGTTGCTTAATTGTGTTTTACTAACTTTATTGCAATTAAAAGTACCTAATAAATACGAGGATGTTCACCTTTATAAAACGTTATGTTTAAATGCATTTGAGGGCATACCTTCTTTCAGATTTGTTCTGCCATGTTGAAAATCCAAGTTTGTGCCCTTCCCATTTATGATATTCTATTCATTTTAATCTCATTCAGTTTTCATTACTTAATTCATTTTTGCTAAATTTACTGCATTGCAAAATATCTAAAATAACCGAAGATATTAACTTTTATAGAAAATGCGGTTAATGTGCATCGTTGGGCATAGCTTCTTTCATATTAGTTTTTAAGAAAATTCCTAGTATAGGGGTTAATTTGAGACTCTAATTAAACTTTTCTCTATATTTCAAGTTATGCTGTGTCAGAATAGCCAACACCCACTTTTAAAAATCCTGGATTTTGTTCTTCCTAATTTTCATTTTTAATCCAAATTGCTCTCACTCGTTTTCCTCGCGTTTCATTCTCTTTTATATATATTTTTGTACTGAAAAATTTCTAAAACAACTAATGATATTTACATTTTTGTAAAATGGGGTTAATGTGCATCGTAGTGCATAAATTCTTTCTTATATGTTTTTAAGAAAATTCCTTTCCCAGGGGTTAATCTTAGACTCTACTTTAGCCTGACACCAATTCTCTAGTTAATCCGACATAAAATAGTCAATACCTATTTTGGAAATCCTAGATTGTATGTTTCCCAATAAACGTTTTCAATTTTAATTGATCTCACTCGACTCTTCTTGCATAATTCTTTAATGGTAAATTTACTTTACTCCAAAATTTTAGAAATGGATCAAAATTATCTTTTAAAGTTTATATCATTTAGTTATTACTGCTTCATTCATTCTGGCTCAATTTACTACACTCCAAAATTCGTATTTTATAAGAAGATATTCAAGATTATAAGAAGTGGGATTAATATGCATGGTAGGGCATAACTGCATTCAGATATGTTTTTGTGGATATTCTTTCCACATGAGTTAAGTTTTGTCTCTACCTCAGCCTGACACCAAATTTCTAGTTTTCCAACACAAACTAGTGAACATTAATGTTGGAAATCGAAGATTTTGTGAAAAAAAATGATATTAATTTAAATTGAATTCAATCGATTTTCTTGCTTAATTCCCTTGTGCTAAATAATTCAAAGCGAATTATATCATACATATCTAGGAAAAAGATACAATTTTAGGAATATCACGTATTTAAAAACTCACTTGGACAACGTATTCTATATGCATATTTGTTAAGTAAATAAAATACAAATACGTACCGTAGCCAAACATTCACAAAAACGCATACGACATATTAATAAAAAAATGTCATTACGACGAAACAAACTTGACTACGATTACGTTTGGGAACTAGACATTAATGCCATTTCAAATTAGTTTTCAATGATACGTTTTTTGTCACTAAATTTTTGCACAAAGACTCAAAACAATTAAACGCAAATAGTTTTCAAAATATATAACACGTCTATTAAAACCTTAAATAACTTGCACTATATCGTTTAATTAAAATCCCAATACGATTCTTCTGCAGTTCGCCGCCATTAGACATTCAATACTTTTGTAAACAAACAATTCGAAGTGGCACATTCACAAGCTAATGTTCGTGTGATTAACGTAATATTAAATCACCGTATAATGCACTTTTAAATTAATATTGTCAAATTTTAGGAATTTAAACATTCATTGTCATTCTCCAGCTACAAGATAAACCAAGTTTCTTGCTTGTACTTTATTCTTTAAAATGTAAACAAACTTTTCAAAAGAATCAATGAATCGATTCATATTAAATGTGAAATGCAAATGCATTGGACGTATTGTAAGAGATACCGCAATTTTTTTTAGATAATTTAATATATACGTTACATGTTGAACATTAAACTCTTTTGTGAATTATAAAACTAAGCAAACATTCTTTCACGTGGTAAAGATTATTGTTTCTTACCTAAAAATTTATTCTGTACAAACGTAAACGAACTTAAGAAATGAATCATGGAATCTATACAAATTACTACCGCTTGTTGATTATATGTTTTATTTTAAAATAAAAACTAGATCGGATTTTTGTTTATAGTGTTTGTTAATTTTCAAAATAGTTAAACGAATTTCAATAATACATCAAAGTTACTGAAATATACGGATATATCCAAAGCGAGTTATATTGAACTTGTCGAGGACAATGATATATTTATTATAAGTATCTCCATAATTCAAATACTCACTTTGGCATTGTAGACATTGTAAATTAAATAAATATGCGTACTTGAGCAAACAATTAACACAAACGCAAGCGACACCATAATGAATAACTGTTATTTCGACGAATGAAACTTAATTACGATTGGGATTGGGAACTAGTCGTTGATGCCGTTTCAAATGAGTTTTCAAAGATATGATTTTTGTCACTTAATTTTCGAACACAGACACTAATCAAACAAACGCATATAGTTTACAATAGTTTTAACACGTCTATATAACCTTCAATAACTTGCACTATCCATTTATAAATCTTAATATGATCCTTCAGAAGTTCGCCGCCATAGACGTACAAAATTTTTTTAAACAAAACTGTACAGTAAAATTGATATTGTCGAAAATTAGGAATTTTGGACATTCATTGTCACTGTCCAGCTACAAGATGAACCACGTTTCATGGATGTACGAGTAGTACAACGTACCCAACACTTATGACAACTAGATGAGTGAGTTACACGAAGGGGCTTATATAAGATGAGACTCGCCTTGCTCGCTGGGAGTAATACCCCCAGACCCCCAAACAACGGGCTGCGCCCGTGCTAGGTTATCCATAGGGGAAAAAAAACTTTTCTATATTTAAATGATTTACCACGAAATCCATTACACGGGTAGTGCGTCCGCTGAAACTTTATCTAAAAGCAGGAAATAGATTACGACGGCACCGTATAATAGCAATAAAAATTTCGAACTCTATTTTAGTCTTGACACAAAATTTAAAGTTATTGTGTAACAAAATAGTGAACACCTTTGTTGGAAATCTTTGATTGTGTGCTTCCCAATTTACGTTTTCTATTCTAATTGCTCTCACCCATTTCGTCTTGTTTCATTCCTTTTTGCTGAATTTTCTGCACCGCAAAATTTTTAAAATAACCGGAGATTTTTTTGAATCCGCCTCTGAAATTTTTGAATCCACCTCTGCCTTAGAACCCTTGATCGGAATTGATGGGATGGTCCCTTGCTTGCTTCCGGAGAGGAAATTAGTTTTTTTCCTCCACGTGGTCATACGCAGTTTGTACTGTTTTTTGACAATACATTTATAAAAAGATACATGTATAGGAAATGGCTTTTCAAATTTGATACTCTACTGTAGCCTGACACCAATTATATAGTTATTCCGACAAGTAATAGTGAACTCCTATGTTTGAAATACTAAGTTGTATCTTTCCCAATTAATGTTTTTAAATCACATTTATCTTACTCGATTCCCGTTGCTTAATTGTCTTTTGCTAACTTTATTGCAGTTTATAATACCTAATAAATACGAGGATGCTCACCTTTATAAAAAGTTATGATTAACATGCATTTGGGGGCATACCTTCTTTCAGATTTGTTCTTCCATGTTGGAAATCGAAGTTTGTGTCCTCCCCATTTATGGTATTCTATTCAATTTTGTCTCATTCAGTTTTCATTACTTAATTCTTTCTCGCTAAATTTACTGCACTGCAAAATTTCTAAAATAACCAGATATATTTACATTTATAGAAAATGGGGTTAATGTGCATCGTAGGGCATAACTTCTTTCATATTTGTTTTTTAACATTCGTTGTCAATCTCCAGCTACAAGATGAACCAAGTTCCATGCTTGTACGACGTGTACAAGTTCTCATTACTTATGATTAATAAATGAGTAAATGAATGAGTGGATCAGTTACACGAAGGGACTTATATAAGATTAGACTCGCCTTGCTTGCTGGGGGTCATACCCCCAGACCCTCAAATAACGGGCTTCGCCCGAGCAAAGGCATCCAGGTGAAAAGACATATTATTGCTAGATTTAAATGATTCACCGCGAAGTCCATCGAACGCGTAGTGCACCCGGTGACTCTTAATCTAAAAGCAGAAATTACGTTTTTGGGAACCGTATAATTGCGATAAAAATTTACAACAAAATGACTGATTTATTGTAAGTATTTTCTATTACAAATTATTTTAGAATAAAAACATGTATTCCGCAGATTTGTTTGTCGTAAACATTCTAAATTATATTTCTCTCGCGGATTCCTTTGGTTGGTCAACACTAGCGAGCGGTTTCTAGGCTGACAGGAAGGCGACATGGGGAGGGTTGGAGAGGAAGGAAATGGGGAAAGGTGAGGTAGGGGTTGGAAGGTTGGTCAGTTCCGACAGATAAACGCCATGTAGCAGTAAGTTGTTTTATACTCACTAGAACTCTAGGACGAAGCCGCAGGCAGTAGAGGATTCCGTCATTACAGGTGGCGTAGTCGCGCCTCGGTCGTAATCTCGTTGGTTATCGAACCAAGGTGCACGAGACGTGAACTGGTCGCGAGAAGGATGGCTGAAAATGAGCCCGCGTCAGCGTTCTACATAATGGTCGAAGGAACCGTCATGAGCTGAGTGAACTGAGCGAGAGAAGTGCGTGAGCTGAGAGAGCGAGTCTCCCCCTCGTGATATATTTATATACTTTCTGACACCCGCGTCTCACTGTCCTACATACTCGTCTGCCTGCGACGTATACTTGTCTTCTATAGAAAGTGCATACGTGCGCTTTACGACAACTCTCCCTTTTCCCAAAAAAGAGAAGAAGCCGGGTAAAGTGAAGCCACGTATGTACTTACAGCATACAATATTACCATCAATCAATCAATCAAGCAACATCAATTACAAAACACAAAAATTTCAATCTTCTACAACTTTGCGCATGCGCTTTAAAATCTAACAAACCACAAAACAAAAACAATTTTTTTGAAATTAGAATTATTGATACTTCTTAGTCTCTCCTTAACAACACACATTTTCTGATTTTTACTTATTCATATTATCAACCACCAAAACAAACAAATTTATTTTTTTACATTCTCTTTTTGTTTACTTCTTTCTTTATTTACTTTTAGACTCATATATGAAAACAATGACAAACGAGAAAAGAAACAAAACAAAAACAACAACTAACACAGTTAATATTTACTTGTACTATTTACAAATTCGGAAATAGTGGTGTATGTACTGGAGCTGGAGCCACATTAATAACCGATAATGGTACTGTCTCTTGTGATTTCTCTTTTTTCTTCTTCTTTTTGTACATTTCTCTACTATCCAGCCCAGCATCATACACACTACTATCCCTGATCCATCTTCCATTATTATCTGTCTTCGTGATATCTTGGTACACACACAGTCTCTTGATACACACACAGTCTCACGATGCGGGTTCTTGTTTCCCGAAGTTTCTTTAAAGAAAAACACATCTTTAACATAACGTCATCCCACAGTGCTTCGTTTATATGAAATTTTTCACACTATCTACTGTTAATGCACTTTTACCTTTTCTCTTTTCTGCAGTCTTCTTCTTTTCTCCCGTTCACCTCCAAATGGCTGAAACTCAAGTCTGCTTCGCCATTCTCTTTCTTCTGCCTCCGGCAGATCAGGATACTTGTAGGCTACGTCTTGGACGTCAACCCCTGGCTGACTTCCATCCCTCGGACATTCCTGTCGTGCAGACGCGCCTGGCTGCGGGTACTGGCACCCCCAGGACCTCCTCCAGCCTTCTGGCTGCGCTTCACGGCCACGAACCCATTCACTCCAGCTTCCTGGCTCCTGCTCCACAATCACGAACCCAGGCACTCCAAGTTACTGACTGCGTCTCCACAGTCACGAACCCAGGCATTCCAGGTCCGTGCCGGCGCCGCAGGTCCCATTGGCAGTTAACTGGCTCAAAAGATCTATTCAAGACATTATTCCTCTACCCCGTGACTTTGTCCTGTCGCGAGTACAAACCAAGACACTCTGTTACTATGTCTTTGTTGTTTGACGCTTCACACGCACATGGAGTTTATCTGATAGAACTGAAGAGGGTATTTTTTTACGGGCACACCACGTGTGTCCTCTAGGAAGGTGGTTGGATTGGGATGCTTAGGTCCTGGCTCGTCCTACAAGTAAGTTCCTGTTTTACCCTTGTCTTAATAAATTCGGATTCGATATCCTAGCTCTACTCGTTTTCTCCTTTTCCCGTTCTAAATCTTTTCCACTAAAACGATATAGCAGAACTTTCGAAGGAATACATTTTCTGATTGAATACGCAGCGCGTTCCCAATGCCTGCGTGCATTCGTCTTTCGAGCTGACGCTGCGGTTTCTAACAGGACGACTCGCTCGTCGCCGACTCCTGTCGCAAGCTGCATAGCGCGTACTGACATTTCTGGCTGTTCTCTTTTGCCTCTTATGATTCCCGTACAATTCTTAATAAATTTTCTTCTCATAAAAATATCCCAAAATGTCTTCACTAAGACCCCTAATTGATATTTTGGAATTCTTTTCCACTGAAAATATTCTAAATTGACTGGAAACATGCCTACTTTTATACGATCACAAAATTTTATCAGATGTTCCACCACTCCTGTGGAACCTACTCTCTCTTTCCACCCCATAAAAATATCTTTACATTTCAGTAATAAATTCCTACCTGACTCCTGGTCTCTTCTGGAAATCCCACCCACTGAAACTTTTCTAAAAAACGTTTCCCTTCAGTTTTTAACTCAGGCCACGACCAAGGTTCCTTTTCTAAACAGCACACAGTTTGCTGTTCTACCTTCCGAACTAAATTGTATCCTATACTTTGCTTCCTCGGCACTTTCACTCGTTGGTAAGACGTATTACTCCAAAGTACTGGGACTTTCCCCTTTGCCATCTACCTTGCACAAAACTGGCAACGTTTCTTCGGCTTGTGTGTCTACAATAAGTACTTCCTGCCCAACTCTTTCCTTTATTTAAACTCGAAAAATTCCCACTGAACCACGTTCAACCATTATTTCCCTGAGTGGACTTATTATTTTAACTGTATTTTCTACTTCTCTACTTCCTAAACCCTGTAACTCAAGTATTTCACAACCTTGCCTCTGTGCATTATCTTCATATTCGCGAATGATTCGTTCCTCCCTGACTCCTTTGCTTTCACAATTATTCCCCAGCTCACCCAAGAATTCGATTTCATTCATACTCTTCGATCTCTCTTGATCGTCACGTACACAACATTTATTCACATTTTCCACTACTACAGTACTTCCTGGCACAGACAGCACATATGAGGTAACCTGGCGTGACACCTGGACATTCCTCGTCCCTTCATCGCCTCTTGTTCCCTTCTCTGCCTTCCTGGCTATGTCTACTGGCTTTCTATACTTTAATAACTCATTTATCGAATTCACAGACTCACTCAATACACTCATCACATTCATACTACAATTCTCCTCATTCATAAATACACTGGACTCCTGCACTGGCTGTATTTCAATCAACTCACAAACGTTTCCCAATTGCTCTGGTACTAATGGTTGCACTAATTTCACACTTTCTTGCCTCTCATGAACGTCCCACTCGTCCCATTTTAACTCGTGCCTAGTCTTTTTTTTCTTGTTCTCCCGCTAACTGAACTAAGCCTAAAGGTTCCTATAACTTTTCTGCAACGCCCTCTTCTATATCTCCGAAAAAAATCGACTACTTCCTTTTGAGCTTCTATACTATCTTTTAATGGTTCCTCGGTCGTCATCTCATTTAATTCTCGTTCTAACTCTGAAGAAAATACTGACACCGTATGTCCTTCCGATAATATGATCTGTTCTCTCCCTGGACATATAAAGCTAACAAATTTCTTTAAAAAATCTAATCCAAAAATTCCATCATAATGTGTCAACCCCAGATCAATAATTAATAAGTCATGCTTGTATACCCTTCCTTGAATAGTCATTTGTACTTTATTCTGCCCCCACACCTCNCCCAGATCAATAATTAATAAGTCATGCTTGTATACCCTTCCTTGAATAGTCATTTGTACTTTATTCTGCCCCCACACCTCTAGAACATGTCCTGAAGCACTTCGAATTACACTCATATACTGTTGTAATTTTTGTTCCTTTTTCGGAAACCTCCTTGCACATAATAGTGAAATTGACGCCCCCGTGTCAATGAGAAAATTAAATTGTTCCCCCCAAATTTCTATTCCCAATTTCTGACCTCCTGTTTGGTGTATCGCGAGTATTATTTCTGAACTACTTCGCTCCCAACTTCTTTTTGCCCGTTTTTTGGACACAACACAGGAAGGCGACCTCTCTGCTCACACAGAATGCAGAACTGGAAAGGGCACTTCGACACGTCGTGTTCCTTCCCACAAATATCACACGTTGCTGACCTCGATCTACAAGCTCGCAAAATGTCCGAGTGCATTACAACGAAAACAGCGAACGTGTCTGTTCCTGTCTACGGAATTTGAGTGATAACGTCGGCTCGGCTTACTGCTGACTCCACGCCCCCACGTCGGCACACCCGCGCGTGGCAAGCGCGTGCTCTCAATCGCCGCGATACAAGCTGCATCACCCATCGCCGCATAGCCCCGTAATAATTGTTCCTCACCTACGCCAAATGATTCCGCCTGCAAAATATTAATTGGTTCGCGTACCGCAACAAAACGTCCAATTCCGGCTTCAAACCAGCTAAAAATTGTGCCAATAAACGTTCATTAAAAATTTGCTCAATAATTTCTGAATCCAAGTTTCCATACGTTTCTATGAGCTGTCTCCCGATCATCCTGAGTCTCATGGAAAAATCCATGACTGACTCCGACTGTCTCTGAACACAGCTTGAAAACACTTGTTTGAGTGCTATCCTAGACACCTTCAGAGTAAACCTATTTCTTAATTCCGTGCTGAAAACTTCGTACGACCGCCAGAGGTGTGGACTACACTGTAGAAAGTCCGCTGCTGTTCCCGTTAATCTGAGGCGCGCAGCCGCTAATGTCTTTTACTGACCAATTATTAAAGTGACTATTGATTTTAAATCTTTCCAAAAACGTCTCAACCGAGGGCTCCTCATCTCCCGAGAAACTCGGAATCAGCATCACGTTGCTCGAAAATCCCTGGGTTGGCGTACCCAAATTGCTCGTATTCGGTTTTCCCTCCAGTGAAACCGACTCCTCATATCTTTCATTCTCTAACACATTCACCGTATGTCCCCAATCGATTATTTTCCCATTTCCTACTCCTAATTCCCTCGCGAATGGCAAATCCATATTTATATCAGTCCCTATCTCAATTCAATAATCTGCTATCCCGATTACCTACACACCAATGTTAATTCCTAATAATCCCACACAAAACAAAATAATCAAAGAATAAAAGAACCAAAAACACAAAACCCCAGCATACCGTATGTCATACACATTCTAATTCCCAAATAATCCTTTAAACATCTAAAAACGCACTAAACAACAAACCTATATCCACCATAACCTGCTGTGTATACTCGAAAACTACTTCCCACACAAATACACAGGAAAGAATTCAACCTCGTGTCGTCTTGCCAGCTTGCAGAAATACGCACACTTGCACGCACATGGCCTTTCCTGCTGAGACTGTTTGAATAATGGAATGTGGGTCGGTAACCTACTCTTCCGTTCTTGAACTAGTTTTCGTGTCACTTGCATCTGATTTGCGATTTCTTATTTATTTCTATTCAAACCTGAATAATTTCTTAACAATATCTCTCCGTTTAACCTACTCTTATTTTCCCTTTTTATTAACATGATTACTTACTAATATTATTAAACCTCAACCTAATAAGACAACCCCCTCTTACACCTTATTTACAAATACATATACATCCTGTCATCCTAATTACAACATATGTCCCAAAACACCACCCCAAAATATTCAAAACAGAACAGAAAAAGGAAAAAAAATTTACTCTCCCAACCACAAACACAGGAGAACAACAAAAAAGAAGACAAAAATTCATTTGACTTGATTCTTAATTTCCTGTTGCAACAAATGTATTTGTTCGTATGTTAAGCCATAAATGGATCTCGCGACCCGATGAAATGCAACACCCCTGTGACCCACAGTCATAATCTGTGGCTGCAACGGCACACATCTACCCCGCTGTCTATACATGATTATGCACAAAGAAAGAAAAATCCTACTCTTTTACTCCCAACACCTTAACCTTCGTTCTACTTCGGAGAGAAAAAACCCCTTTTACAATATCCCGAAAAATCCGTGGAATATGATCTCACACTGACAACTAGATGTGTGTGCGATCACACCTCTCATGGATTCAAAATCCCACACCTGAACACCAGATGTCGCGGATTCCTTTGGCTGGTCAACACTAGCGAGCGGTTTCTAGGCTGACAGGAAGGCGACATGGGGAGGGTTGGAGAGGAAGGAAATGGGGAAAGGTGAGGTAGGGGTTGGAAGGTTGGTCAGTTCCGACAGATAAACGCCATGTAGCAGTAAGTTGTTTTATACTCACTAGAACTCTAGGACGAGGCCTCAGGCAGAAGAGGATTCCGTCATTACAGGTGGCGTAGTCGCGCCTCGGTCGTAATCTCGTTGGTTATCGAACCAAGGTGCACGAGACGTGAACTGGTCGAGAGAAGGAAGGCCGAAAATGAGCCCGCGTCAGCGTTCTACATAATGGTCGTAGGATCCGTCATGAGCTGAGTGAACTGAGCGAGAGAAGTGCGAGAGCTGTGAGCTGAGAGAGC
This sequence comes from Laupala kohalensis, assembly GCA_002313205.1. Taxonomy (NCBI): domain Eukaryota; kingdom Metazoa; phylum Arthropoda; class Insecta; order Orthoptera; family Trigonidiidae; genus Laupala; species Laupala kohalensis. Next base: position 186,064 of record NNCF01139093.1, read on the forward strand.
GAGTCTCCCCCTCGTGATATATTTATATACTTTCAAATTTATCTTACTCGATTTCTGTTGCTTAATTGTGTTTTGCTAACTTTATTGCAATTCAAAATACCTAATAAATACGAGGATGTTCACCTTTATGAAAAGTTATGTTTAAATGCATTTGAGGACATACCTTCTTTCAGATTTGTTCTGCCATGTTGAAAATCCAAGTTTGTGCCCTTCCCATTTATGATATTCTATTCATTTTAATCTCATTCAGTTTTCATTACTTAATTCATTTTTGCTAAATTTACTGCATTGCAAAGTATCTAAAATAACCGAAAATATTAACTTTTATAGAAAATGCGGTTAATGTGCATCGTTGGGCATAGCTTCTTTCATATTTGTTTCTAAGAAAATTCTTTTTACAGGGGTTAATTTGAGACCCTACTTTAGCCTTAAACGAATTTTTTAGTTATTCCGACACAAAATAGTAAACACCGTTGTTGGAAATCCTAGATTGTATCATTCCCAATAAATGTTTTCATTGCAAACTGATCTCATTCGATTACTCTTGCTTAATTTTTTAGTGTTAAATTTACTATATTCCTAAATTTTTAAAATTGCTTTTTATTACAGAGGTTAATTTCGAACTCTATTTTAGTATTGACACCAAATTTCAAGTAATTATGTAACAAAATTGTGAACACCCTTGGAAATTCTTGATTCTAAAAAATTTCTAATTTTCGTTTTTCATTCAAATGGCCCTCACTCGTTACTTCTTTTTTCATTTTTTCTGCTAAATTTACTGGTCCACAAAATTTCTAAAATAACAGAAGATATTTACATATATAGAAAATGGGGTTAATGTGCATCGTAAGACATAACTTCTTTCATATTTGTTTTTATGAAAATTCTTTTCCCAGGGGTTAATTTTAGACTCTATTTTAGTCTGACACCAATTATCTAGTTATTCCGACATAAAATAGTGAACACCTATGTTGGAAATCCTTGACTGTATCTTTCTTAATAAATGTTTTCATGTCTAACTGACCTCATTCGACTCCTTTAGCATAATTCTTTGGTGGTAAATGTACTTTACTCCAAAATTTTATAAATGGCTCAAAATTTTATATTCAAATTTATCTCATTCAGTTTTTACTGCTCAATTTACTACACTCCAAAATTCCTATTTTATAGGAAGATATTCACGTGTATATGAAGTAGGATTAATATGCATTGTAGGGCATAACTGCATTCAGATTTGTTTTTGTGGAAATTCTTTCCACAGGAGTTAAGTTTAGTCTCTTCTTCAGCCTGACATCAATTTTCTCGTTATTGCAATACAAATTAGTTTACATTTTTGTTAGCAATCGAAGATTGTGTTTCTAAAAAACTGATTTCAATTGAAATTGAACTCATTGGATTCCTCTTGCTTAATTCTCTTGTGCTAAATAATTCAAAGCGAATTATATCATATATATCAAGGAAAATGATACATTTCTAAGAATCTCACGTATTTAAAAACACTCGTATGAATGAGTCAGTTACACGAAGGGGCTTATATAAGATTAGTCTCGTCTTGCTCGCTGGGGGATATACCCACAGACCCCCAAATAACGGGCTGCGCCCGTGCTAAGACTTCCAATGAAATTGAAATACGACCTGTGTTTAGACGTATTGAAAGAGATTCAGAAATCGTGATTTTTATTTAAAAAATTTATAAATACGTTTTAAGTAAATTATAACACTTTGTTTTAAAATACAAAATTAAGTTAACGTACCTTTACATTGTATATATTATTTTTTCTCCTAAAGCCCAATTCTTTTATAACGTAAGCAGACTTTGGAAATGAACAAATGAATCGATTCAAAACTTCACGGCTTACTGCGTAGATAAATTGGCTTGCCATTGTCTTATTGAAATAATGAAAACCCTATAATTTACTATAATCTTAGTTTTTGCTCTTTTAAAGCTCGTAAAAAGAAATTCAATCTCAATACTACAACAATAAATTTAAAGTAATATCAAATCTTTCAAGGAAAATGATACATTCATTATAAATATCTCACGTATTCAAAAACAAACTTTGGCCAAGTAAATAATAAACATATTTGCGATAGAAATGAAATTCTAATACGTATCTGTGCTAATTATTCACAAAAACGCAAACGACACATTAACAAATAAAAGCTATTTTAACAAATACAATTTCACTGTGATTTCTTTTCCTACTTATCAGTGTTATCTTCAGATCCCGTTTCAAATGTCCACAAATACACTTTCTTAAAGAGATCAAAATGTAGTCACTGTATTTTGCAGAGTGACTTTGCAAAGAATATACAATGTAAATACGGCTCATTGTTGGACGTATTGTAAGAAATTCCGAACTTTTACAATTAATCAATTAATCTATACAAACGTTAACGGTCTCCTGTATACTTAAAATGGCTAGACATTGGTATACATAAAATTAAAACACTATATTATTTATAATGATTTTAGTATTTGCACTTTTTAAGATTGTAAAACGAAATTCAATCTCAATACTACAAAAAAGAAAGAAAACAAAGTGATTAATATCAAACATATCAAGGATAATGATACATGTATTATAGTTGCAGTGGCGTGATTTCTGAACAGCCAATGCAAGTAAACAACAATTGCACCAACACCATGTACTCTTGAGAGGCCTAGCGGGATTGCCCTCCCCCCCTTAAGAAAGTTAATATTTAAACAAACAAAGATTTTTCTTGAACGAGCGAGGAGCCAAACGAGGAAAATCGCCAGTGTTAATGGATCTTAGCACTCTACAACATGTAAACTACTGATAACATAAAAGGGCCCATTTATTTTTCTAAGTCCCACGCTCTGACCAGTTTTGGATGTGTTAGGTTTGCAACGAGATTCTCCTCTTGCTTTCACTTCGAGAGGGGAAGTTTCGTTCGACCAATCGTAGGTCTATTTGAAACGGCACCTATATTTGGCAGACATCGAGCGGTGAGTAAATCGCAACGAGATAAAATGTTTAATTACACCGTTATTAAAGAAATATTTTGGATTTTTTTATTATATACATTTTGAACTTCTATAACAAAAATATTCTGTATATTCTTGACTTCAATAAACTTTACCATTCTCTATATTTAAACGACATCTCGAGATTCGTTGTCTCGAGAGGTCTTCATAGGCAATGTAAACGATATTAGAATTTCTGTAAAAAACGTTTGAGTAATACTGTGATAAAATATAGTTTTTAACAGAATTTGAATATAATTGCAAGATATCGTATGGAATTGGTATAATTCGAAACACAAATTACTTATAAATATTCCTATAATTTCTTATATTTATACAGTGAAGTAAAGCAATCAAATCTCATTGCCTACAAGTGATGTGTATTGTCGAAAGTAATTTCACATAATTTGCGATTCTCTTAAGTTTTTCATATATGTGAAAAGGAATTAAATAAATATAGAAAACGTTTGTCTCAAATATGAACTAATAACACAAAAGTTTAATTCTCGAGTTATAAATAATATAAAACTACTTAAGGAACAAATAAATTACATCTTCTAGTGACATATTTATCCACGATATAACAATTTGGTAGTAATCGTGCAACCTAAAAAAATAATCAGAGATCAATAATATGAAAACCTCGTTGACGAATTTTTTTACAATTGAAATACTTTATATATTCTACATACTTAACTCACTCCTCATTTATAATGTTAGTATCGATATTCAGTATTATTTATTGATTTCCAGAGCAGGGAACGAACATTGTCATTTAGAAACATTCTTTGCGGGTATATAACTTTTTACGAAGCAACATGGATGTTACATTTGTGAAGATAAACGTATTAGTCAGACATTCAGTATAATATTTACAGTAAATTTAAATCGAGCGAGGCAGTTAACAAGGTCGTATTTAGTTTTATATGTTAAGTTATTGTAACTTGTAGTTCCCCGTATTCCTGATTCAGTGTCATATTCTAAGGACTTGTTATTTTAAATCTAGAAATCTTCTCCAATTAACGTAACATTTTGCCGTCAATTCAACAGAGAATTTCATATTTTCAGAAAGTGTTCAACAAATATGGGATATTATACGAAATATGTTTTTTCATTGTAATATTTATGTTACTAATGCATAATACTTTAATGGCGTTCTACTTTTTACTGGCTGTAAAATTAGAAATTTAGATCGCAGAAATTTTCCTCTCGGACAAACGACGAAGACACCAATGACACGTAATTTCGTTTAACAAATAGAAGAAACTTTTATATTTGATTGTCAAATGATAGAGCAGGAACAACGAAGAGATTTCTAATGAAACTCGCGGAGAGGAATACATTTTAGTTTTATGTTAGAGTAAAATGCATTATGACTCTGAAAGGCTAAACCTTCACAACATCTAGGGTTTTTTTTTCCTTTTTAATGTTAGTAGAAAAAAATAAATTTATCTTCAATGATGTAGTGTAATTAGAAAAAATACAAAATAAGAATACAGGGACCCTGAAGATGATTCTAAACTAGCATTGCATCATTGACCACGCACGATTAAATTGCAATAGACTGTTTAAAAATATAAAGTAATTGATTGTTTATAATAAAATTGCATAATTAATAGAGCATATACCTTTTTGTTTTGTAAATATTGTTCTCCAAATGTATAATGTTGTAAATGTAGATGCTATATGAATAAATATTTATTGAAAATATATTTTGGATATATATTAGATCCGTTTCCTACTCAATATTTTTATTAAAATAAAGTTTTAATACTTGGGGTATAATTTCGAACTCGTGAATTTCTTTTAGTATCATTGTTTTTGTATGACGTCAATTTGATTTCAAAGTATAACTTCACTTTGTTATTACAAATATCACAAAGTTCTGGTATCAGATAAAATAATTTATATTGTAATTGCACTCTCAACTCAATTAATTATATTATTTATAAATCTATTATATCTTAAATCCCGCGGTGTTGCAAGAGGGAATTCAAGAAAAAAAGAATGTCATTCAATGTCAAACCGACAAAAACACGCAAACGTGAGTGGCTATTTGTTTGTTCCAATTTTTCAACAGACATTTTACCTCTTCCGGCAAAAGTGTAATTGGCTGAGAACACTAAAGCACTGCTATTATTGTTCTGTCACCACAAACAAAGTGGGTTCGAATCCTAGTGTTGAAAATGGTTTATACCACAATTCAGCTCGTAATATCTGTTTGGGAGCTGTAATGAACGAAACCTTAATTCATGCTCTCACATTGCTTAGGAAAATCTTAAAACAGACGCTGAGCAATTGTCAATTCGGCAACGTTGCATTACAACGTACGTGGCAGGCCAAAGTTCATCTTACCATTTTACCACCCCCAGGGGGGCATCATGTATCAATAGCAATTAGTTTCTATGTATAAAATTCTTTTGCGGGTTTTGAAAAGGAAATAGGTACAAGACGAGTAGTAGTAATGCGAAAAATTGAAAAAGTAATCGCATGCAAAATATATCTAAGCATCTCATTTTGACTTAAGTATATAATGTATACGTTATTAATGATGAATGGTGCCGCCAAAAGTTTCCAGTTTCTACAAAAAATTTAAATTGGCTATTTACATTCTTCATGGAATATTATTTATAACATATTACAACAGAAAACTCAAAATTTTAATCCTTTATAAGAAATATTTTTTATACTTTTCTCTACCATTTGCCCTTGATGGGTTAATGCAATTCCCGTGCGTATTGTATCATTCTCTGGACAAGAACGTTCTACAAATACATGATAATTTGTGTTTGTATACACAAGATTTAATGCCGCATTTAATAAAACAATAACAAATATACTTTTATGAATGTTTAGAGCAACGGATGCAATATGCTTTCTTTGTTAAAGGCCACTGTTTGAAAATGACGCGTACGAGTTACAAAGGGCCTCATGACTTTGACTGCATCAAGTAAACATCGAAGAGACGGGAAACTCGTACACTTTGAAACAACAAAACGCATGGAGTTGCATATGTTATGCTGAAGAGATCACACAAGAGAAAGAAATATAGTTAGTTCCTTGAAAGAAATGACAGTCTAATCAAAAGATGAAACTGATTTCGTGCTGCATTCTTTGGAGCCGATCGATTTTTAAACAAGATTGTTTATTTTGCACAGAGAAATGTAATGTGGAGATAGAGTGGAACAAAAGTAAAAAATACCGGAAAACATTCGAAATATAACCTTAAAATTTAAAGAAACAAATCTTGGACATGCAATGAAAAAAGACCGGATTTGAGGGGTAACGAAGTTTCTTCTCGCAACCATAGTTCGGGCTGAATCCTTTGGTGTTTTAAACGTTACGCATTGTCATTCTTGAATCCACCCATACTTATTGATTTAAGATTTTTTGCAAGTATTGAAGTCAAGTACTATAACCGGCAGTTGTAAAATTGGTAGAAGTAATGTGGTAATTGGGTGAAGGATGTAGTATACTCTCGGACCCCCATCCCCGGATTCAGAAATCCAGTGTTCTGCTACGATGTCACCCTTGGGTAGAGTTCTCCATCTCCCTCTAAGGTTACCCAGGCCGGACCTGTTTAGTTATCAAGTATCAAAAGCTCTGTACAGCAATAGTTCAGTTATCAAGTATCAAAAGCTCTGTACAGCAATATAAAAGTGAAATCGAAGGTAAATGATTGCTCCTTTTGCTTGTACACTGACACCTTTCTTTCTCGAAAAATAATGGATAAATTGTGATTTTAAATTCTACACCCGGAAAGGCTTATTGCATGAAACCACGCCACGTTTGAAAAAAGAGCAAATCTGTCTAAAAAATGAAATATGTTATCTATAAGGAAGTGTTATCTTTCTCAAATACATGGTCATATCGTCACCAAACGACGCACTAAGAACTGAAAGTTATGTTTCACGGAATATTGGAAAGAAATGGAATAGGCCCGTTTGTTGATTTTTTTTCGAAAGAAAAATGTAGTGTACGAGTTAAAGCAGATCGATGCACGGAGATATTGTAGGTATGGTATTTGTGACGTTTTATGATCTTCCAAACACTTGTATGTCATACATTTATGAAGCTCCGGGAAACGATACCAGCTCGTATACGTCTCGCAGATGCAACGCTAACTCAGGGAAATATGAACGGGACGAATTATTTACGGGACATATTTGACGAAATATATACGGGATATCCAGTCACCTTCTATTCGCACTGAAACCGAGTTTTTCGATAGAAAATCATATTGAAGCTGCTGTTTCCTTGTGTATATCACTACTTGTTAATGCATAGGTCCTTCGAGGTCCTAATATGCCAGAAGTATAATTGCTTTATTAAAAATTATGAAGAAATTGTTATTTTGAAAACTACCCCTTGATTGGAGAGCTCATATCTCGCGAAACACTGCACTTAACTCAAAAATGGTTACCAACTTCTTTGTACGAAATTTAATGAGAAATATTTGTTTTATATAGATGTCTTTCTTGAAAACCCAACCGTTTGGCGTCAAAATGGTAAAATCAAGAAAGTGCACTTTAGGGGTGGCTTTTGGGGTAAAGTTAATAATCGTAAACAATACTACATTATACACCTAATTAACAAGTTTCAAAAGTTTACAATTTATTTCCTTTCTTTCTAATTTATGTGTACTATAACTCGTGCATCTGTCGCTATATTTTAATTTATTGCGAGTTTGCAAGAAATGTGGACGATGCTGTTACCCTTTATGCAGAACGTTTTCCTGATGTGAGTGTTAGAACCCGAAAATTTTCAAAAGTCAGGAATTTCTCATATAAGTGTTTGGAAGATCCTAAAACGTCACAAATACCATCCCTACAATATCTCCATGCATCAAGAACTTCATGGAGATGATTTTAATTATCAAATGGAGTTTTGTAATTGGGCACGCATACAATTAGAGACTCTCAATTCTCTTGTCGAGTAACGTTCTCCGATGTATCAACTTTTTTGAACGACGGCGAAGTTATTCGTCATAACATGCATCATTGAAGTGTACAAAGCCAGCTCTAGTTATCTGAATATCAGCGTTCTCGGTCTGTCAATGTTTGGTGTGGAATCATCATAGGCGATGTTTGGTGTGGATCATCACTTCCGTGTATGATATAAGCATTTACTCCAATGTACTCTGTCTCCATGGGAAACAGAGTACTCGCTGTCACACACTAAATATATCAAATATGCGAACATGATTCATTCGTGTATATTCATATTTCTCTCTTTTCCTACCATTCTCTAAACAAACAGAAGAATCATGCCTGTGGAATATAGCCCTTCTAGTCTTGAGGAATTATTTTTAATTTTTTTCTCTTTTGTATACCCCCGTGCAGGGTTGGTCGATTCAACAGTGTTGGATGAATGGGACGATGAGGAAAGTACACCTCACGCCTTCAGCACTGAGGAAGCGGCATCTGGAGTGTTTACAGGGGCCACCACTGACTGGGTGGATGTCACGGAGTCAGCACCCACCGAAACAGCAGTATCACCCGATCAGGTACCAGCAACACTTTTCTATATCGATAACTCGGTAAACAATTTTAAAATGGTTAATTGATTAATTCAACAGGGAATACTTTTCATAAGATTTCTGTAAACACAATTTTTCATAATTTCCTTCAATACTTATCTTGAACGAAAGAGAAAATAAAAATCGGTGGTGGGTACAGCATTTCTGCCTTATATAAGTAACGTCACGGACAGAATAGGAAAATTACTTAAGAAACACAATGTTGCTACTGTGTTTAAACCTACAAGCCAAATTCAAAATCTCCTCAGACCTGTTAAAGATGTTCGGGATCCTCTGACTAGTGGTGGCGTATATCGCATCCCATGCTCTTGCGGGGCAGTATATATTGGCACAACCAAACGCAGTATAAATACTCGTATTTCAGAACATTCAAGGAATTGTAAGTTGGGACAGGTGGAAAAATCGGTGGTTGCAGAACATGCCTGACTGAAAAACCATGACATTCAGTTCAATCATACTGAAATTATTTCTTCCTCCACCCACTATTATTCCAGAATTCATCGGGAAGCCATTGAGATTTTCAAACATAAAAACAATTTTAACAAGAAGGAAGAAAACTTCAAAATCCAAAGGGCTTGGTACCCTGCTCTTCGAAATCTACATATAAAACCCATTTCCTTCCCTAATAATTCCACCAGCCAATCACAGCAGCAGTTTGGCGAAGCGAACCAATCACAGCGCTTCGGAGAAGCGAGCCAATCAGAAACGACCCCTACGTCACCGCGTCCTATAAGTAGGCGGGGGTCTCCGACCAGGTTAAAAGCTAGAGCCGGGACGCCGAGGAGGACACAACGCCCACGACGCACCTACTGAAGATGGCAGCCGCAGTAGCCGCCGAAACGTCTATAAGAAATAGCAGTGGACCACGGCTTAATAGCCCGAAAAACGATAATAATATTAAAAACTAAATAAATTGTTTTTTTTTCTTTGAGGAACTTGTTTGCGTGTGTTACTAAAATCAGTTTTATAAAATATTCTTATCTTATAAGTAATAATTGTCATATCTTAGAAGTTATCGCTTATCCAATTTTCCAAGTATTTCTTTAAAGTATTTTTATTCATATTCAGAACTTTATATTCATTAGATAATAAGACGAATACTTTTATTGCCTTAATAAAGCTATTTTTATCAATCACAACTCCTCTTTATTGATATTATTATTAAAAATGTATTATTTGACTCAAACTGTAATCAAGTTTTATTTACACATTTAGAACCGCATTTCAGGAGTATTTATGTAAATAAAAACACTTCCCTCTTTTATATACATTAGTCAGTGTAAATAACGTTAAATTAATTAGTATTTTATGTTGTGGAGTTATTTAATGTCAATTGTTAAATTGGTTTTGTTTGTTTTATTTTATAAATTTACAATTTATTTTAATTAAATTTTAAGCTAAAATCTGGCAAGTATATAGCTATCGGTTATTTTAAGATTTAAATGAAAAGTATTTCTATACAAAGACTTAATAAAAAGCATAGGATGCAAATAAAAGCAGCATAATTCAGGCTGTTTCTCGTGTTGTTTCAGTTGTTCGTGCATAAATGTTCCTATATTTATGTTCTATAAAACAAAACTTTATCCATTTATTCGAGGCATTCTATTTTATTAGTCTTCTGTTTACCCAGAAGTCTTTAGAAGGAAATAAAATTCAAATGAAAAATTATATTAACAAGTGAGTGTAACATTGATGATTCATGAATGTTTTGTATGCTGAATCTAAAAGTGTATCTTCAATAGATGTTATATATAGATTGATAAGTTTCCTTAATCATTTCGTGAGATATTTTATCGTATTCCAGACTCTTCTTTTTCCGCAAACTATTATCTCCTGTAATTCATTTTTTGTCCTGAAAAGCAGTTCGTCTTCGTTTCCATCTAATGCCTCCCATCCTCAAGTTCTGTTTCTATCGGGAAACAATGCTAATAGTAGCTTCTCTCCTAAGCTCTTCTAGTCCGCTGAAGCGTCGGTCGAATCTGTCGCAATTCTATACCATAGAGTACATCTACGATATTTATAGTTTGCAATTAAGAACGGTATTCCCCAACAACTTATTTGCTAGCATTCCACTAGGAAATAAAAGCAAAGTTTCTTTTGTCTCTTTACCTCTATTTTATATTCCTTTCGTAGTATTTTGTATGTTCCCTATGCTTTCTGCGCTTCTGTTCCGTGTTGCTTCTTTCGCTATGAGCTCTATTTTTGTTCCCTCTTTTAATTGTGAGATCCGTTGTCCACCATCACTTCTCCCGCCGCCCATCACATTGCATTTTAGGTGTATATGCACATCCTGCTTTCAGTTCTGTAAGTTGTAAACTATCAACACATTCTCTCAAATTCTCTGTATGTACGTTTACTGCCTCTCATTCTTTGTTTGTTTAATGACCACACGACAAAACGTTTCCCAGTCACGAATATTGATTACCTTTACTTGTTTACATCTCGTTCCCTATTCTTCTATTCCTTCCTTAATCATTACTGTAAACGATATTCCAACATGACCGCTTGATACCAACCATCTGTAGTCCAGCCACTCAAATCATTTCTGCTCATCTTTGGTCAAAGTATAGTCTATTAACGATACTTTTTCATGTCTTCTGAAGGTCATTACTCCCTAATCATTATGAATCTTTAAGCTGTGCTGTAAGTTTCCCCCGTTTATTCCTTAGACGATCCCCCACAACTGCATCCTTTCATTACTGTCCACACATATAACAATTTCATTGCTTTCGAATTCCAAGATTACTGTTTCTTCCCGGCGCAAGTTTTAACAATATTTCTTCCATAGTTGCTATACATATTTATTAGAAGGAATTCTACCCCACCCTTCCGGATGATGAGCATAACTTGCATATTGTCGGTATCATGAAGCGACAAAACTATTTATTGAACATCCTTATTAATTACACACATTACAGACCACGAATTTGCACTGTTGACAATCTTAACACGTAACAGAATACGACAAGGTTTCCCCCTCAATAGATAGGGTTCCTGGATACACACATCACAGCCCCTGTGTATCAAAAATTGAAATAACTCTCTTGACTGTACGTTTTGTTGGAACACTTTCACTTTGGTGGATTCTTCCCTGAATGCAGTACGCTCCCCTCTTCTACGCATAGTCTGTAATTTTTTGTAAATTTTCGCACGCGATATTATATATTCACGGCATAGCTGACTTCTTACAGAATGATCGCTTTGTCGTGAGGAGATGGGGAGAATTGTTTGGGCACTCTTAAATGGACCCTCCTCCGTCGTGTGTGCTTCTACGGTCGCTTAGAACCTATAACTAATCCCTAATTCTAAGTAACATGAAGGATGAGAGGGAGCGAAAACAAGGGATTAGTCCATTTGTGGCGACAGTAGTTTATTCAGTTCAGCCGTACACTTACGTAATTCCATCATAGACACGACCGAGAGCTCCGGTCTGCGAGGTGCCCCACGGTGGTGACTCACTCGAACGGCCCATGCTAAGGTAAGAGCCGACGTGCATCAAGGGAGACCCGACTGCAGCTACGGCGAGAGAAGGTAGAATCAGATGTCTATCTATTGACTCGCAGGGGTAGTAGTTGATAACTATCGGAGAGGATTCGTAGTTGTGACCGTTGAGATCTGGCCAGTTACGTCTAGGAATAGTGGCTGGAGACGAATAGACAGACGGATTTGTAGCTGGGACCGTTCTGCCCCGATTCATCGAGCATCGGGATTATATATCCCTAACGAGCTGAGTCACCATATTGGGCATGGCACATCATTTGAATGGCCACGCGAGATCCGCTGCTTGTTTTAACGAGACAGATTCACCATACAATTAATATATTGAGGTCATTCATTCAGCTTTTAGCATAAATAACAATGATTGTTGCCCCCGCAACGACCGCATGTATCGAACATTTCACCACAAAATCGATTTACGTGACCGTACCTGTTGCAACATAGTGGCTCCAAAAATTACGTTCCTCTGTAGTATTGCTTGTCGAAATATGTAGTTCCTTTTGATTGTATTTTCCAGAAAAGCTTCTTATCAGATTCCAGGAACCAATGTTTAATTCCATTTTTACGAGTACGTATGCGATGGACAACACGTATTAACATATCCCCCTCTATTTCATATCATTATTTCTTCAGCTTTCTCTGAACATTGGCCATACTTTTGGTTGCCGTCTCGTTACATCGCGAACCTGTATTTCTCCTTCATCAACTACTATCACTTTGATCTCTAACTCTACTGTGTTCTCATCAACCAAAACCATATCTTCTCGCCGTGTATTCAATATGACCTTGTGCATCTATTCAATATGAACAAGTGTCTGAGCTTGTGCCAAGCCTCCTGCAAATTTAATTTCGCCTCTATTTTTCCGTTCCACTATTACAAACGACTCTCAGACTCCTCGTTTCATCCACCTTTCATATGCAGCGCATCTGAGCCTCTTTTCAAAATACCTCCAAAATTCTTACTCTTCTTATCCAACTTTGTTGCTACGATGCGACCCACCTTCTCTGTAACCCCATTCAATCACAAACTCCCCTTAAGTACTCTCGCTTATGGATCAATCTTTTCTCCATATTTCGTAATTGGTCATCCATATGCTCCGAAATGATGTCGATTAAGCCACACGTTCTCCCCATTATCACTCCTTCCAATCGCTCCATCTTTTTGGAAACCAGTTATGATAAACCAACCTTCAATCATGTCTTGAGTGCACTGATCCCACCGGCATACTCTTTCCTCATTCTCTCCAGTAACAAAGCATCTTCTAACATGCATTCTCGGTTTTGTCTCACTTTCTATAGTATACCCCCTGCTAGCTTGTTCAATTTCTCGTCATTCAAGCACTGTAAAATTATGTCGTAGTATTCTTTAATAGATTTCCTTTTTCGCCCTCTTCTACGCCTTGGCGTTTCCTCTGTGTCTGTCACTGAACAGTTCATCCATACCTATGTCGGGGAAGATTTTTTATTGTTTCACAAATCTCAATGCAGAGATTGCTTCGCAATAAGGTTCTTTCTCTTCAAAATAAATACTCACAGGTTGAACAGAACAAGATTTATTATGCAGGATTGATATGAACAAGTTATTAAACAATAAATGACACCAGGTTGACAACCACAACCGTTTGAAAGTTCTGTAAATGATGCCTTTATCTCGTTTGACTCACGGCTCTGGGTAAGCAGGTTGTCGTTGAAGAAGTTCTTTTCTTCGTCACGAGATGGTATCTCTGGTGATCAATCCTGAAGTAGCTAGATGCTAGCGTGGTAGTACGGTCTCTCGGCACGTGACGGCACCTCGTGTCCTTGAATGATGGAGTTAGTTCCACCGCTGATCGTACGAGGGCGTTTCGTGTCTTCGAATAGTGGAGTTAGTTCCACCGCTGATCGTACGAGGGCGTTTCGTGGTCACTTTGAAGGTCGAGTTAACTCTGCTGCAGGCCGCGAGATAGAGCCTTGTGATTCTTGGAGATGGAAAATAATTCAGTCA